>ML791252.1:294082-309881 GCA_009831015.1 Picea engelmannii
AGATGTGCTCACATCCAAAGAATGTAAGGTAAAGGTAAACTCAGGACAAATGGTGAATAACAGTATAAGAACAAACAATAATGTTGATGTCGAATCCTCCTCTGCAAGTAAAGAAGAAGATTCAGATACAATAAAAGAATGCTCAGTTAGAATTTATCCCACGAAAGAAGTAGGAGAAGAACCATGTCATAAACAGGAAGCAAAAGTCTTGAAGGTTGAGAAGGAAGACACCCAAATCAAGTTCTTGAGCAGATCCATGACTCTGGACAAGGTCTTGGATAGCCAGAGATCACCAAATGACAAATCCGATATTGGACTCAACAAGGTAGAAATCAGTGCTCCTAAGAAACTTGATATAGGTCCTTCATTTGTGAGAAAAAAAAGCAGGCGTGAGAGTGGGTGTAGCAGTTTTCTCCTGTGATTGAATATGGACATAAAATCCATGGATTGAATGCATCATGGAAGAAAAATGAAAATTGCAGTAATAGAGATCGATGAGATTCAATGGGGAAATCCAAGGGATATTTAAAAGGTACAAGTTACAATTGCACAGTGTTCAAGTAGGACAACAACATTCTGATGTACAATATGATACACATGACATCCTGTAGAGACAACAAGAGGAAAGTTAACCTTTTAGGAACAAAGGGGGAAAATAGTCAGAAGCAGAGAGATAACAGTGACAGGGGGAGTCATCCACTCATGAGAAGATTGATAAAGGAGTCCGAGTAAGAGAGGTGAGCAATTTTGAATTTTCCATAGAAGATACAGCGGAAGCTGAAGATGAACAGGTCCAAGAATTAGAAAGAGAAGACTCTGGTTTAGATACAAATATTCTGCAGGCCTCAAATGAGATAGTCCATCCTGTCAGGGGGAGTTTGCATTGGTTTAATATATGATACCTTCTAAAATACTGCAACAGCTCAGGGGGAGCATGTTCTCTTTGACATTGATGTCAAAGGGGGAGAAAAGAATCTGGGTGCCTTTGTTTCCATCAATGCCAAAGGGGGAGACTGTTGGAAATGTTTAACATGTAGCATATGCTTGTCATTGATGGAAAGTACAACAATGAAGATGGCATGAATACATGAAGAATGTAACAGATGGGCACTAGAAGTATTTTTGGAAGAAGCTGCAAAGCAACCTCCATAAGTGTTTTGTGAAGAAGCTGCAGAGCAACCTCCAAACGTGTTTTGGGAAGAAGCTGCAGAGAAACCTCGATAAGATCAGAAGAGATAGTGCAGAGGATGTGTGGTATGTTTTACAGGTAGCGTAAGATTTTCATTGATGGAAAGTACAACAGTAATGATGGCTTGAGTACAACAACGATGATCAACAGGAAAATAGAAGATAAGTCCAGGAAGATCGAATGATCGAAGGCAACGCAACATTGACAAAATTCTCGAAGGTTCGAGAAGCATTTCTAATCGTTGGATCCCATCCAAAATTCCGGACAGCATGAGGGGCGTCATATCTAAATAAAGACACGAAGAGCACGCTGAAGAGGAGGATAGATCTCAGGTGTTAGATCTGAGCGCAGGGTCCGACCACCGTTGGATCGAGGAAAACCTACACGATCTTTAAAGTGCAAGGAGTAGAAGGCTCACAAATCCCGAAAGCAGGAGGACCGTCCATCTCAGGGGGTTTATGTGGACCGTTGATCCGACTCCCTGTCGGAGTTTCGGGGATCGAGATTTGGAGATGACAAGTAATATCATCCACAGAAATCCTGATTTCGCGATATGCAAAATCATGACGTAATCTGAGCCGTCAAATCAAGATCACATCTGGACCGTCGATCTGACTCATGTCAGCAAACCACGTCAGCTAGGAACACGTGGCACAACCAGGCAATGAAAAGTGTCAGACTGAATCAACATTCCAAGCACATGTAAGTCACGAATCAGGGTGACACGTGGCAGTTATTTAACATATGTGACTTCAGCATACTTACACCATGTCAGAGTTTCGAGGATTGCGTGTTGGAGATGTCAAAGAAACAATGCAACAGGAATCTCGATTTCACGATATGCAAAATTGTGACTTAAATCACAGCCGTTGAATCAAGATCAAATCTGGACCATTGATTCGAGTCCATGTTGGAGTTTCGAGGATCGAGTGTTGAAGTTTTCAAAGAACATTCACCACAGGAATCCCGATTTCGCGATATGCGAAATCGCGATGTAATCTGAGTCGTCAAATCAAGATTTGATCTGGACCGTTGATTCCAGTTCATGTCGGAGTTTTGGGGATCGCAACATGGAGTGGCAAGTAAACAATGAAACAAGAATGACGATTTCGCGATATGCAAAATTGCGATTCAATGGCAGCCATTGAATCAAGCTCTGATCATGACCGTTGATCCCATGCCATTTCGAGGTATCGGGGATAGCGACTTGGAGAGTCGAGATGTCTCATCTCCAGACTCATGAAATGTGAAATCACGAAAGTGACTTATTCATAAGGTTGTGGTCACATCCCTTGGTCATGAGAAGGGAAGGAGTCAGTCCAGATAAGCTCCATTTCAGGGTTTCGGAGATCGCGACTTGGAAAGTCGAGATGCCTCATCTCCAGATTCACGAAACGTGAATTTGCAAAAAGCACTTCAAGCATAAGCGCTTGGTCTTGGCCATGGTCATATTGGGGAAGGAGCTAGTGCAGAAAAGTTCTGTATCGGAACATCGGAGATCGCGAAATGAAGTGTGGAGACACTCAACACAGGATTACCGAAATGCCGAAACCCGATGTCAATAAAGTTCATCCAACGGCGCAGATAAATTGGAATATGATCGGAAGGTTACTGTTATTTCTCACAGTTAACCTCTCAGTTACGAATCTATTAGTGAAATGGATTCATGATTGTGAATCAGTTGGTGTTTTAGTTGCTGGGACAGTTGTCTTTCTTTTGCCGAAGGAAATGCGAAGTGGAACCGCCATGGAGGTGTGTATAAAAGAAAATAAGATAGACTGTGTGTGGTTGGCTGTTCTGGATATGAATGAAACTGAAGGATATCGGAGGGCTACTGATGCATGACACATTGAAACTGCTAGAAACCATTGATGGCATCTTCCAGAGAATTCGAAGAGACCCCTGTGTGATCGCCAGAGGAGATGAAGAGTCTCCAAGCTTCGTCCAAGTGAAGGAAGACTATTCTTAGAAGGGATTGAATGATGGATGAGCATGGAATCCTGTAACTGAAATAGAGAAGGTGAGCTCGACTGTCGCATAGAAGACGAAGAGTCTCAACTTCCAGAGAGGCTGAGGAATCTCAACATAACATCCAGTGATGCTTAACGCGTGGGAAAATGGCCAGAGAAGCTGAAGAGTTACGATGATGATCACGCAGAGCACTCGATAGGTGGAGGATATTGGCATGGTATGAGCATGCAGAGGAATGGCGAATATTGCATGCACAAGATGCACATAAGCTATATATACACGGTATAGAGAAGAGAAGCGGTTGTTGTTGCTATTGGAGTTGCTGTGGTCGTTGTGTAGAAGGATTGAAGTGTGAGCAAGGAGGAAGAGTGCAGAAGTAGAAATGCACAGAAGAGGAACTGTGCAGTGAATGGATATGGTGCACAGAGGATAAAAATCATAAGAATAGACAACACAATTCATGTGTGCAGAAAGGCAATGAGGCAGACAGAGCAACGAAATGCAGCAGAACAGTGATGAGTCTGGTAAGCCACTGTTGAACATCATATCACTGTAATAAGTTTCAGTAGCAAAGATTAATATCTTAGGGAGGTTGGGAGGTGCTAGGGAGGATTGTTGTCCTCAGAGGTTCAAGTGGGTGCTTGAACACAGGGAGTTGTAGCTTCCATCTAGTTGCAGCCAGAGAAACCAGGGTGGCAGGGTGGTGCAAGGGAGAACTCTTGTTCTCTGTTATACAGGTTGGTGCCTATATGATTGGAAGTTGGTGCTTTCATCCAGTTGGTGCTGGAAACACTCAGGGAGTTGGTGCTTCCTTCTAGTTGGTGCTAGAGAAACCAGGGAGTTGGTGCTTCCTTCTAGTTGGTGCTAGAGAAACCAGGGAGTTGGTGCTAGAGAAAACAGAGAGTTGGTGCTCTCAGCAAGTAGCAGCTTGCAAAACAGAGGTTGTAGCTTCATTATGAGTTGGTGCTCATATGTATGATAATGTAAAGAATGTAACTATTACTTATCATATAAAGAAAAAGAGGTTTTTACTCTGTATGGGTTTCCTCGGGAAATATTTGTCTCTGTGTTTCTCATATATTTGTAACTGATGCTAAATGTGCCATTGTTTATTTGCCTGCATTAATGTGATCATCATTCAGTGTTTCTGCAAAGAGTTTAAAAGAAGCATAATTGTTTAAGCACGGTAACAACTGATTCACCTCCCCTCTCAGTTGTCCAACACTAGTATGTACTTCCCTTGACTAAGGAAGAACTCTCCCAATACTTTCCATACCTCTAATCCCAATAAAAAAATGCATCAAGTTGATGTCCTTCATCTTGAATTCAGTAGCTAAATCTACTTTGCACCCTACAGTAAGATCCTCTACACCTGTGAGAAATAAATAATCTATGTACATAACCAGTTTGAGTGGATCAGACCGAACAAGTATGAAGTACAAGTTAGGATTTGTCTCACTCTTGGTAAATCCCATACTTTGCAAGTATTTGTCAATTCTGGAATACCATGCCCTAGGTGCATGTTTGAGTCCGTACAAGGATTTCTTAATCCTACACACATGCGAATCCTTCTCATGTACCTCAAATTCCTGGGGTTGTTCAATATATAATTCCTCCTCAATGATCCAATTGAGGAAAGTTGTTTTCACATCCATCTAATGAGTCCTCCACCTCATAACTGAAGCAATAGAGTTAAAAAATTGAATAGAAGCATACATGGTGACTGGAGGAAATGTCTCCTCGTAGTCCACTCCCTCTTTCTGGGAGAACCCTCTCGCCAAAAACCTCTCCTTGAAATTCTTAATGCTACCATCTGCAACATACTTGATCTTGTAGAGCCACATAGAACTCACCACTGACTTCCTCTCTGGTCTCAACACTATGTCCCAAAAATTATTTCTCATAATAGAGGTGTTACATAGGGATGGTTTTAGGGGCTAAATTTCGCTCATGGGCTAATTTTCCATGGATTTTCCCAAAAAACGTTTTTCTATTCTGAAAAATATTTGCCCAAATTCTATAGGATAAAATTCTTTTACCTCAAAAATCACCAAAATTTTATACAAACTATATAAAATCCTTAGAAATTTGAATATTTTTACAAAAATATCGCCAAATATTTAGTTGGCATATGAAGGATTAGTAAGATTCACCAAGGTTTCTACATTTTAAAATAAATTTCCATCCTTAAAATCATCCTTGAAGGTGTACTCCTCTACCATGGCATCATGTCATACCTACTGATTTGTTCCTTCCTAAAAAATGGAAGGCTCAACATCAATGATGCTATTCATAAGCACCATATAGTTCATAAAAGTTTTTAGAGGTCTGTGCTCTCTAACCACACTCATAGGAACCTCACCAACATCCCTCAATGCTTGTAATAACCACCTGGGTCTCTTGACAACACTGGAAGGGGATAAATCATCCTCCCCACCTGAAGTTTGACTCGCAACTAATTGTTGTTCATCCTTCAGAGCCTACAACTCTATGTATTTTGTCACTATTTATGACTCCTAAGATCTCCTAGATGCCAAGTTCTCTTAGAAATTAACATATTCACTCACAATTGTCTTCCTTTGTGCTAGTATGAAGATCTTGTAATCCTTTGAGTTCTTGATGTACCCCACAATTATACCCTTTTTTCATGAAGGCTTCAACTTCATCCTTTTCTCCACATGCACATGGATGTAGACTTGACAACCAAAGATCCTCAAATGTTCTATCTATGGATTCACTTTTGAGAATGCCTCCTCTAAAGTATTGTCCCCCAATATACTACGAGGACTCATGTTCTGCACATATACTATCATATTACACGTCTCTTCCCAAAGAAACATAGGAAACTCTTGGTCATGTATCATAGCCCTGGAAGAATTGATGATGGACCAGTTCTTTCTCTTCACAACCCCATTCCTCTGAGGGTTATATGAGACTATTAGCTCCCTCTTGATCCTTGTCTTCTTGTAGAAATCCTTGAATTCATTGGATATGTAATCTCCCCCATTATATGACCTCAAGACCTTGATCTTCTTTCCTATCTCGTTTTCCACCTGAGCCCTAAATTCTTGAAACCAACTGAAGACCTCATCCTTGGTATTCATAAAGAAGATCTAGGTTTTCCTAGAAAAGTCATCAATGGATGTCATGTAGTATGACACTCCATGCACTGATGCTACTGACATCATACCACTCACATGTGAATGTATGAGATCTAATATCCCCTTGTACCTACTCTCCATTCTTGGAAAAGAAGCCTTGGAATTCTTTCCAAGTGTATACCCTCTACACACTCCCTGCTACTCAATACTAAACTCTGGAGGACCTGTAACAATTCCTCTCAGAATAAAAAATTATTTGTAGTGTGGGTGTCCCAACATCCTATGCCATAGCTTACATAAGTTGTCATTGTTATGTACCAAAGCCTAAATAATCTTTCCTTGCAACATGTATAAAGTGACCTCTCTAAACCCAACGACCATTGTTGTGTCTGAGATAACTTTCTCTAAATGTATGAGTACTTTCCCTCTCTGAAAAGTAACAGAAAAGCCCTTGTCCTCCATGGCTGAAACTGAGAACAAATTCTTATTGAATATTGGTACATAAAGCACATCATGGGCATCGAACGAACCTCCTGACTCAAGCTGGAACAAAATTGTTCCCTCTCCCTTCACTACATACTTGACATCATGACCAAGCTCCACATGAACATATGAGTCCCTCTCTGTTAGATTGATAAATATCTCTCATTATTATATCATATGATGAGATGCACCATTGTCCAAGTACCACACATTCATGGTAGTTGTGATGGTAGAAAGGCAAAAAACTAGTGAGAAATCCTTTTAAAACTTTGTTGCAAACTCTTCAAGTTGTGCCTTTGTTGATGTTGTTGTCTGCATCTTTCCTTTTCCCTTCTTATTCTCCAAACACTAAGATGCATACTGTCCATTCTTATGAAATGAGAAACAATTGATTTTACTCAAGTCATTTTTCTTCCCTGCCTATGATGATCCTCCATCATTATTACCCTTCTTGTTGGAAATCTATCTTTTTCCCTTGTTTTACCGACAAGGGCCAAGTTCTCATCACTACTTCCCTGCTTGCTACTTTTGGACTCCTCCCGAGTCTCTTCCTCTATGAAATCATCCCAAAGTCTATTCCAATCTGGGAGATGTTATCGAGCACAGAATCCCTTGACAAATGGTTCCCAAGACTTGGGAAATTGATTCAATGTCACATTCACGAGCTCTACGTCATCCAATTTCTCCACTATGGTTGTAAGTTGATCATGTAATTTAGTGATCCTCATGAAATAGCTGGCAACATTTTCAGATCTAGATATGTTCATAGATATGAGTTTATTTCTTAAGACCATTTTCCTATTCATGTTAGTGCTCTAGAATAAACCTACCAAGGCATCAAATATCTCTTTAGTCGTCTTCTTCTTGGATAGGTGAGGAATCAGATTATCCTTCATTAAATCCAAGATAACCCTCTCAACTTTGATCTCCTTCTTCTAGTGAGCTACCAAACTTTTCGAATCTATCGGTGGAACAACTACTTGGTCCACTAACTCCCAAAGGTCCTACTCCTTCAACACCAAAGTCACTCTTGATTTCCAAGATAGGAAGCTGGAGGCTCCATCTAATCTGTCTTAACCTCTCATACTTGTTGATGTCATTGTTGGGTCACCAAAGTATCATATTTTTACTAACCTTTCACTTCGCTTTCACTTCACTTTCACTTCACTTTTAACCATATTCCGCTTTCCCATACCCTTACATTAAACCATTTTCATGATTACATGGGTTTTAGACATATTATTTTCCAATGCATCTATTTTAGTGTTTTTGAGTGAATTTATGATTAAATATTGGAAAAACGACATGTTTACACTTATATATGAAAGTGGGATGAGTTTCTTGATGTTTACAGGTGTATTTGAAGACTCCAACCAAGTCAAATTTGACCATCAAGCCTCAAATTCGAATTTCCTCTTCAACCCCTTGAAGATTTGATGAAGATTTGGAGATTTACCCAAGTATCTTGGATGGAGATTAATCATGAAAGAGAGATTTGTAGAGATATCACTTGATAGGTGTGAGCACATGGTTGTAACCAAATGATACATTTGTGGATCTAAGTTATTTTAAATTTTTGTATAAATAGGAGTACCTCCTCCATTTCAAGGAGAGGACTCCTGGAGCATTGTGTCCAACTTATGATGGAATAAGAATCAAGCTTTCTTTTTACATCAGTTTCCATTCTCTAGTTTATATTTAGAATGATTTAGTTTAGGTGTTACTTTGTTCTTGGGAGAATTGAGCTCACTCCAAATAGATCATAGTAGCATTTTCTTCTTGTTCTAATCCTTTGAATAGGTTTATATGCTTTATTTCTTTTATTATAATTATTTGATGATCTTGATTATTGATAGGTTATTTGAAACATTACAAGAAGACCTCTTGTAAGGGAGCTAGTGTTTTCATTCCTACAACAACTAAGCCTTTTTAAGTGTATTTATTTTCAATGCATGAGTGTTTAATTGATGATCTTTATTGTTGATAGGTGTTGTGAAACATCACGAGTGGACCTCCTGTAAGGGAGCTAGTGTTTTCTTGCCTACAACAACTAAGTCTTATTTAGTGGAATGGAATATTTAGGATTTGATTGAATTTTCTTAGATTAGAGTTAGATGCCTACTCCTGCATATATTTTGCTGGCATCATCACAAGCTTACGAGCATCCCTGGTTCATAATTAAATGAAAGCAATTTAAGCAATTGAATTACCCAACAATCATCCTCTATACCTGACAATATTCCCTGGAAATGAATTGTTTCTGAATTTCCCTGTACGACCTCTGCTCATTTGACCTACGCTGACCGCGTAACTTGTATGTTGATACTTGCGTTGTTCTGTGTGACCTATATGTTGATACTCACATTGTTTTTTGTGACTTTTATGTTGATAGTTGTGCTATTTTGCATGACCCATATGTTGATGCTTTCATTGTTTGTTGCAACCTATATGTTGATACCTGTGCTACTATCGTGTGACTTGTAATAGAATACATGTGCTATATGTGCGACTTGTACTAGAATACTTGCGCTATCCTCAATGACCAATCCAACTGTAGTATGGTTGTTCCATGAAATATTTCCTTCAATTTATTCTTGTTGGTTATGGAGTTGAGATCTGGATTCCTCTCAAAGCGATGGATCTGATACCATGTTGAAGTCCCCTTACTTTGGAACCTAGGTATCTTGTTATCTAGTGATTTCCTTGTTGTAAATCAAATTAGTAGCTCAGAAAACAACATACACTATTGAAATATTCAACTCAAATAAAGACAACGAAAGAAATGCTAGAAACCAAAATCTAAAACACAATACAAAATATCTTATTCCCATCAACTAAGCTTATCATTCAAATAAATCCAAAGCTTACAAGGTATCCCTTAGTAGGAAAATAGCCTAATTAGAGAAGAGAAAAAGTACATCAAAACTTAACTAGTTGATCTACTACCAAAACTGTTGTGTGATCTTGTATGAATACAACATGACTTTTACACTAATACCCGTGTTGTTCTGTGTGGCATGTAACAAAATACCCGCACTATCTGCACGACTTGTATGTTGAAACTCGCATTGACTTCACTACCTGTACCAAAATACCTGCATTGTTTGTGGCATTCAATCCTTCTTTTGCACACTTTCTCTTTCTCTTCCTTTCACCTATATCTCTAGATGGAAGTCCTTCTCCACCTATCCAAGATATCCTTGAATCACAATCATTCATGATACAACTCTCTTTGTATCAAAAGTTCAAGTGTCTTCTCCTTCACCCTAGCATTGCTTTTATAAGATTGAGTTATTACCTAACCCTAATCTTCAAAGTGATTGACGGTTGAGATTAATTCTCACCTCACTTGAAATCAATGGCTATTATTTAATTCACTAATTCTAATTAAAGTTCATTTATTTAAATAAAACTCAACTCACTAATAAAAGCACTTTACTTTAACAATTCCTTTAATTAAAGTAAAGTATCAAGGTAGAAGGTGTTGGGCGCAGACCTATTTTGAGAAGGAAGGCTATTTTTGGCACATGCCTATTTTTGGAGAACACATCTATTTTGGGAAAGACCTAATTTTGGAAAGGAAGACATAATTTTGGAGCACGCACAACAGATGGAAAGAAATAAGCATGCAGAAAAAGAACGAAAAACAACATGCAAGAGGAAAAGCAACGTGGTGCGCACGAAGACAAGCCTAACCATAATAGGGTTATGGTTTTTGATAAGGATTGTAATGACTACAAGCTTGTAAAAAAATATAAATAAGAACCTATGAGGCCTAGGTTAGAGGTTGGTGAAGAGGTTGGTTAAGTGGATGAAGGTTGTGGATAATTCTGGTAATAAGGTTCTAGAAGAGTCAGATAAGCTAGATTTCGAGGGTTAGGTCATAGGTTGAGGAACCTGGTGTAATCTAGTACACCTCATAGAGGTTCCTTGTAATACCCCTAGGATAAACCCCAATTGTAAATGTAAATATTTTTTATAGGTTGGTGAGCCAGGTTATTATATGCCATAAGGATTATGTGATTATTAGGCCGAAGAGCTTAGATGTTAAAGGACAGTGAGCCTATTTTTGTAATATGTAAACACTCATATCATAAATGAAAAACACATCACTATGTGTAGACCAACCACATAAAATAATATGAGGGACTAAACTCCACTAGGAAGGGAAAGGGGGGGGCTAATAGCCTAGGAAGGGGCAAGGGGCTAAGATAGAGGGATTAATCCCAAAGGAATATTATATTATTATTCCTAAATACTAAGGTATGGAAATAACTTATGTTATCCTAAGTTCCTATGGGAAGGGAACAAATTACAAGTGGAGCCCATGAAGCTTCATGAAGACAAGTGTATATATTGGGAAACTTAGTGTATTTTGGGGACAAGCTCGTCATTCTGGAAAAGGGGGGGGGACTCTTACACTCCATCGTTCTGTGATGTTCATGGAGGGATATTCTCGTCATTCCAGGGAGGAGGGTAACATTCGGTTATTACCAAGGAATTCCATTCACCATTCACGATTCGCCTTTCATTATTCATGCATTCCACTATTCCAACATTTATGGACTCTCCATCTTGCATGCACTCCTTCAGATATACCTTGTACCCTTCCTGTTAGGAGCAACGCACATGTACCTTACTTGAAGATTGTTTCTTCCATCACCTGTACCTGTACCTGTACCTGGTTGAATTAAGCATTGGACTGAAGAAGAAAGTTGTCAGACCCATGGGATTGAGAGGTGGGTTATCAGGACTGTCAGCAACTCTCTCCAGGTGAGAGAATTATTGGGAATTTATTTCCTGAGGGAGCCCAATTGCAACTACAATGCCTTGAGACTTCTTTTTCGGCTTGTTGTTGAAGCCTTGGAAGGGAAGTGGGGCAACTGAAGGATTGTTGAGCAGAGAAGGGGAAAACTTCCTGGGGTGGGACAGACATGTGGGGAATGAGAGACTGTAGGATGTTAGTTTGAGTTGGCACCTGACGGAGTTGTTCCTATTGTTCATCCTGGATAGGTATTCCTTTACCTAGGTGGAGTTTAATCCCATATCAGGGGTGACCCGCTGCTAAGATTACGAACAATGTGGTCTATGGTTGGGAGGAACATGGAAGGTCTGCACATAGTTGGTGGTCTTCTTATCAAAGATAAATGTAAACTATGTGCGAAATTACATGTTGCATCATTATTTATGCATTTGTTTTTATGGGTTTTTCCCTATGTATGTTGCATGTGTATTGCTAGTATTATTCCACATGAATCTGTGTATTTGCATAGTATTTGTATATGCTTTAATTTTTTTATATAGTTCCGAAAGAGTTTCACATGGAATATCCCAACAAGTGGTTGGGGATGTTACAATATGGTATCAAAGCTCCATTTTTCAACACTGAGCCTAGATGGGCCAATCAAGTTGAAATTGAAGAAAAAATTCACAAAGTTTTAAAGCTACAGTGCATCCTTGGGTGCCAGGAAGGCGCTGAGAGAACACTTGGACTGTGTTCAAAAGCTCAGGAGGTGTAGCGGTTCAAGAAATCCAGTGGAGGAAAGAAATGATAGTAACCATTGATTGTGTTGCAAGATTAGATTTGGGTTGTTGCATATTTTCGGGAGAAGACATATCCCTCACAACCATTGAATCTGAAGAAGGTGCGCGGTCGTTAAGTACCAAATTCCTTTGGACTTCACTGCTTCGACAATTTTTCATTGTTTGTTAGAAGGGGGGCAAATCCCTGAAGTCCGAAAGTCCTGTAGTGAATCTATGCCATTGATCACTATGAGGAGTGCTAACCATTTGATTTGCCGAGCATAGAATTGATTCGTTGGATCAAACCACAGACCAGAATAAAAGCTTGTGGGAGAAGAACAGATCCCAACCATTGGATATGCACATAGGAGAATGTGAGTCGTAGATCTCACGACAATCCGAAAATTCAACACTCTGGAAAAAGTTGGTGATTGTTTCATGGAGTAGGGAAAGTCCCAAATTCCCAAACTTCAGAGAATATCCTCACCATTCATTATTGAGGACATGTGTCAATAGATTAGCGAGTGTCTAGAATTTTGATGATCCGGAGGATCGTTGTTGAAAAGGGTTCTAGTTTGGAAAGGCTGGAAGCCTAGAGTCCATCCCAGTGGTCCGTTGATGGGTGAGAATCAACCGTGGATATTCGTCCTTTGTCGATTCGACGGTCAACAGTTCAAGGGTTTGGTGGTGATCAACAACGAGAACTCCCGAAGCCCAGAGTTTTGAAGGAGATCTCAGTCGTCGGTTGTAGGAGGAGCAAGAGCCATCAATATCGAATTCAACATTCGAAAATTCAGGAGGCAACATACATTGGAGTCTCATAACTCCCGAAGCCCATAGTCTCGAAGATCCTATTGATCGTAGATCTTGACGTGGAGTGTGGACCATTGATATGTGAGACTCTAATAATTAGTCAATTTGGCGTTCGGGTGATTTATGGTGTGGTCTTGTAAAATGTTTTGAATCCCAAAGCTCCGAAGCCAGAGATCACCAAAGTAGTTTTCCAGTTCGGCGTTCAGGTGATTCATTTTGTTGCATGGTCAGAAATCCTGGAGCCTGAAGCTTTGAAGCACCGAAGTAACGAAGCACCAAAGCGCCAACCTGGGAATTCGCCAGTTCGACATTCAGGGAACTTAGCGTGTTGTATGGTCAAAACTTCTGAAGCTCTAAGATTTGGAGCATCAGAGTCCTGAAGCTCCAGAGAAGCACCATTAGGGTAGTTAACCACTTCAGTGTTTGGAGGAAGTGTTGTGTTGTGTGAAGAAATACTCTGGAGCCCAAAGCTCTCGAGCGCTGGAGTCTCGAAGATCCAAAGAAGCACCATTTAGGGAGTTAGTCACTTCATTGTTAGAGGAAAGTGTTGTGTAGTGTTATCAAGTCTTCCAAAGCCTGGATTTCTGAAGCTCCGGATAAGCACCATTTTGGCAAGCGCCTGGTTCTATCCCGCAATCACATGAAATTTTTGCTGAAGTAAAGGGGCTAGTTACTGAAATTTGATTTTTAAGAGAGAAAGGGAGCTTAGAGAAGGATCCCATGGATTTATGAATTATATGGACCTGCATCTGAGGGAAAAATCAAAAGGGCCTGTGAACCTTAAGAGAGGACCCATCACAGGTATAGGACCTAATTCGACTCCCGAAGGAGATCACATGTACAAGGTTTTCCCTCACAAAAAGGATGAATTTTCAAATAACCATAACGTTCTACTCAAAAATCAGAATTGATCATGGAAGCAAGTGTTGGAAAGGTGTTGAACAGTAGAATAAAACTATTCACCCATAAAATCGATATGGACAATCATTTTCTCAGGAAATAAGAAGAAATAATTATGATGCAACATTGAATCAGAATTGTTCATAATTTCATACAATTGATAAATCAATTAGCCTAATAGGTTTTGTTGGTTGCACATTTTTCGGAGTTAAAATTTTTTAGATCAAAATAGGATCAACACAAATATCTGAGGGATGTATGTCAATATGGGTAATAAAGGTACAAACTCAAATGGTCATGGAGAAGGAAAGGAATAAAACATGAACTTGGTGGAGACCATTAAAAGTTTGCAGAAGGATGTCCAAAGTTATAAAGTTGATAATGAGAGGCTTATGAAAGCCAAGGATAAACAGGAAGACTTCAACATAAATTTGATGCAGAGCTTGGATAGAATAGAGAAGAATGTGGATAAGGAGAATGGCTCAAAAAACTCTAGGAGTCATAGGTCTCTTGATGAGAGGAGAAGAGCAAGAAGTGTTGGAAGACATCACCATCACTCCCCGGGATGTTTCACTAGGATAGCACATAGTAGCTCAAGTCCATTACTCTTCACACGCAAAAGGAAGAATTCCCATCTATCATCTCAAAGGAAAGGCATCCATGTGGTGGGACCAATTTGTGCAGGTACAACCATGAAGGCTTGGGAATCCACTACAAGATATCCACTCCTACAAATCATAATGCTCAGTGGAATCAAGGTGTAAATAATATCATTTAAATAAAGGAAGTAGTGAAAGATTATTCAATCTAGCAAAGGCCAAGGTTAAGATAAAGAGATACATGGTGGGAAGACCTATTATATGCAAATTGATATATCAGGATGCTAGTATTATGATAAATAAATACAAAGTCTATACATGGAGAGAATAACAACATCTCCAAAGATCGGTCCTAAAGTTTTAGAGATAACCGTTCCATGATTGTTATCATAGTAGAGCAGTGGAAGCATGTATTGATACTGAGAGGGGGGGTGAATCAGTATCCAGTACAATTTAAAAACCTTTTTCAACTTATACTTAAACCATTCAATTATATCCAATGAGAAATGAACAATAGTATAAGAGTTACACCAATACACCACAATACACCATGCACAATATATGAGAAATAATCAATAGTTTTTGTTCAAGGGAAGTAATGACTTCCAAAGGTAGCTACAGCTTCCAAATGTAAACAGAGGGATAAAAATCCAAGAGGAAGATACAATCCTCCAATATAAAGAGAGATTTGAACTCTCTATCCTTGCCCCTTCCTTCCACCCAAGAATATATGAGAGATAATAAAACTTTATTCAATTCTGGTCTGTTCAGAAGACCCAACTTGTACAGCATGCCCCGTGCACAATATTTAACATATGATTCTGAAACTCACACACAAGAAAATAAAGTCCGTACTATTTCTAATGGAAGTGGTCCCACTACATTTGGAGTCTGCATGAAAAATTTATGACTGTTTTACCCAGAACACTTGTTTATTGACTAGTTTCAGGACTGGTCACAAACCCTATATTCCACAGAGTATATCTCCATAATTATAGCGAATAAAGAGCTGAAATTTTTACCAGAGGTACCTTGATATGTCTTATCAATTCCATAGCGATTTCACCATATGAATCATTCTATAAAAAAAGTTATAGAAAAAATGGTAAGATGACCTGAAAATAACATACCTTAGAACACATCACCAAAAGACTTCATCCTCCCTTGAAATCCGGCCTTCTTTTTCTTCTTCTTCCCTCTGAAATTTGACTTGTATCAAA
>ML791252.1:312829-380299 GCA_009831015.1 Picea engelmannii
TCACTTCCTTTTAACATTAGGGCCGACCTGACACTTTCTTATTTTGTAATTCTTTTCTTTAATTATCTTCAGGGCCTACATGTACAATTCACTTTGTCATCTTCAAAAATTCATTTCTCCTCAACCATGAGGATCCACGTGATATGCCACATACCACCGGAAACATGATGATGTATACTATCCATCCATAGGTGTTGTATATGCATGTGCATTTTCCTTCATTTCCAAATAACTTCATCAATCTTGTGGTCCAAAACCCATGACTAGGGTTGACATCAATGACAACAACCAATCTTCCAACAACATGGTTGTATGACAAAACTTCAGAGGTGAAGCAATAAAGGTGTGAAAATACTAAAGAAGTGCCAATAGATGCATAAACAATGCATTATGTATAGATTGAATTCATAGGAATGCAATCAAGTTCTAAGGAAGGGTTTTCCCATACAAGGAAGAAAAATTCTAGGATGGATTTGTATCCTTGAACATCTTAGAATAATGGAAACAATGTTTCTAAAGGGAAAAAAATAAGGAACCAGGAAGAAGAAAATGATTATATGCTTGGTATAGAATGCAAAAGAAATAAAATCTAAGGAGAATATATATAAAGTGGAATAGATCCATAAGTGACATTCCAGGGGTGGAAAGTATCACCAGATCTATGATGCCAAGTAAGAGCAATGCTAAATCATTCTATTTAAATCTATGCAACTAGAAAATAAGAAATTGTGTAGCATAGCAACATGCTGAAAATGATTATGCAAGTCAGGTTGAAATGAGATGGGTTAGGACAGGAGAAAGTAATGGTCCATTAAGAAAATCCAAGTGCTGATATGTTCATCCAAGGAAACGTTGAACTCGTTTGGTCCAGATAAGTAAACAGAGAGTGAAGATCTAAATTCAATAAGAAAGCATGATTGGAAATGTAATTTGGTCATGGAGGAATTGAATCAGAGGGATCCAAGTAATAGTGGAATGCTGAAAATTAATATCAACATAATATATGGTTACAAGTGTGCAAAGTAGATAAGAAAAGTTGGGATGAAAAAGTACTCAATATAGAGAACAATCAGGCACATTGTTTTCTTTTTTAAGAACACAAGAAGATTCAGGAATTCAAAAAAAATAAAATTAAAGACTTCTGGGAACAACAAAGAAAAGTGATATAGGGAGAAACGGGTTGCTGCAATTACTGTAGCAACAATTATGTTATGGCTTGTTGGACAACCATACATAGTACATGAAATTGACATGCAAATCCATTTAGGAGCATGCTAATGATGCATTATTAGTGAATACAATTATGAATTGATGAATGCCAATTTGTTATTATACATGTATAAAATAATAAGACTAGGATTAGTCTATTGTTTAATATATATTAATATGAGATCTTCTAATGGTGGTTGTTGTACCAAGAAAGAGAGAATTCTTGCACGTTTGCAAGTGTTGCTACTGATGTTGTTGCATATGGAAGGAAGCAACAAAAAGCTGAAGTGTTGATTATAAGATTGATAAAAGAGGCATGGGAGCTTCTATTGTTATCAACTAATTAGGTAGCATTAAATTCATTTAATGGAAGCTATGCAGGTATGAGTTATATGTAATCTTGTTGCATAATTGATGAAGGGAATTTATGTAAGAATTTATGTATTCACTAGGTGTGGTAAAGGTTGGAGGCTTGTAATAATTATCAAAGCTTCTTTTATCTTTTAAATATATATAATGACATAGTAGCATGTCATGTTAATTTGGTTATGTGGTAATAACCACAACAATAAAGGGTATGGCACTCTTATAAGAATGGATGCCAAAAAATCTAGTCATGTATGAGACAATGACATGGTTGGTTTTGGAAAGGCTACGTACCACACAATTATCCAATGAACTTCCTACATATAAATAATATTTGGATTGCAACCTTTTCGCTAACACTAAGGAACACCACAAAATTATATTCTTGGTGTAGTGTTTGGGTCGAAAAGGAAGACATCCAAATAATTGAGAAGACAATAGGAAGTGTATGGAGAATGTGTCAAGGCATTGGCCAGATTTCCAATTTAACAATGGTGAGATATATGACTTAGATATAGAGAATTCTAAAAATCAATGCAAAGGTGCATTGAATAGATATGCATTGAGAGTTGCACTCATGCATAGTAAGTGGTAGGGCTTCACTTATGAATGATAGAATTGTTATTCCTTAATTCATTTGTTGAATGTGTTTTGTGAGTGCATGCATATATGTTATTGAATGGAAATAATTATACTAAAAACTGAAATGTTACAAACTCATGGACTTGAGAACATTTCAAGAGATGTTAGAAATTGCAACAGGAAATTTGCAAGTCATTTTAGTCACATGAGCATTGACTACAGAAAATTTTATGTTCAGAAAATAGAGTAATGAACTTACTAATATTAATTGTGAACCTGCTTATGCATAGAATTATAATTCATTCTATTTAATAAATTGTTTGATAGTTGTGATTGAATTTGTTAGGTGTAGACAATTCTAAGATCACTTTGTAAGGTTTTGGTAGATATTGCAATGAAAGTATAATGTACAAGAAATACTGATAACTTGTTGGATGAATGCAAGATGGAAGCATTATAGGAAAAGTGGTATTTAGTATGGTCCTTGTTGAAATCCATAAGGAAGACTACATCCTACTATTGCAACAGACATGAAAAAGAATTTTGAGTTTAATAGAATTTTATATTTTGGGGAAAAGTTGAATTTTTTATGAAATAAGTTTGAGTTTCTAAATGAATTTTTATAATGTTCTCTCATAATAACTATATGTGTGTGATACAAGTGAGATAATATTGATTAAAGTTGGAATGTTTTGGAAGAACAACTATTGTTGAAGACACTGGAGCCCTATAGATGTAGAACCTTGGTGGGGTTATAATAATGAGATGGCACTCTCCTTATGTGTGAAATCCTTGGCAAGATAGATCATTGAAGGACTATGTAGCAATGAAGGGATACCTGAGCTTGGAAGGGTAAGTGCAACAAGGAAGAGGAAACTCAAGAGTGATTATGGCATGTTAGCTGTCATAATGAGGGTGTGTCAAATGGAACAATGATATGAATTCTTTCCTGATGCATCTCTATGGAACAAAGAAAATGACTTCCAAATATAGTATGAATACATGAATCGATGCTTGAAAATAGAGCACCGGGTGGATAACAAGCTTCCAATAGAAAAGGCTTGGAGCTTTTTGAATAATGTTGAATTGTACATGGTATATAATGCATCAAGGAAAATACATAAATAAGGGGAGGGGAATGTAGTACCCCTAGGCCGAAACCCAATTGTAAATACAAATGTAAATGTAAATATGTTTTATAGGTTGGTGAGCCAGGTTTTTATAGGCCAGAAGGATTATGTTATTATTAGGCCGGAGAGCCTAGATGATGAAGGCTAGTGAGCCTATTTTTGTAATATGTAAACACTCATATCATACATGAAAAACAAATCACTGCATGTAGACCGACCACGCAAAAGAGTATGAAGGAATAAACTCCACTAGGGAAGGAAAGGGTTGGGGGGGGGGGAGGCTAGTAAGGGGCTAAGTTAGAGGGATTAATCCCAAAGGAATATTATATTATTATTCCTAAAGACTAAGATATGGACATAACTTATGTTATCATAAGTTCTTATGGGAAGGGAATAAATTACAAGTGGAGCCCATGAAGTTTCATGAAGACAAGTGCCTAGGAGGGGGCATGCAGATATATTGGGAAACTTAGTGTATTTCGAGGAGAATCTCATCATTATGGAAAGGGGGGGGGGACTCTTACACTCCATCGTTCTACGATATTCATGGAGGGTTCTTCTCGTCATTCCGTGGAGGAGGGTAACCTTCATTTCTTACCAGGGGATTCCATTCACCATTCATAATTTTCCTTTCCCCATTCAGGCATTCCACCATTCCATCATTTATGGCCTCTCCATCTTGCATTCACTCCTTCAGATATACCTTGTACCCTTCCTGTTACAAGCAACACACCTATACCTTACCTGAAGGTTGTTGCTGACATCATCTATACCTGTACCTAGTTGACTTAATCGTTGGATTGAAGAAGTGGATTTTCAGGCCCGTGGGATTGAAGAGGCAGGTTGTTAGTCCTGTGAGAAAATCTCTCTAGGTGAGATAATTGTTGGGAATTGATTTCCCAAGGGATCCCAACTGCAGCTATAGTGCTCTAAGTCTTCCTGTCCGACATGTTGTTGAAGCCCTGGAAGGGAAGTGGGGAAGTCGAAGGACTGTTGAGCAGAGAAGGGGCACACTTCTTGGGGTGGGACAAGAATGTGGGGAATGAGAGACTATAGGTTGTTAGTTTGAGTTGGAACCTAACAGAGTTGTTCCTACTGTCCGAGATACGTCATCTTGGCTAGGTATTCCTTTACCCAGGTGGAGATTAATCCAAACTTGGTTGTGACCCACTCTTGATATTACGAGTAGTGTGGTCTATGGCTGGGAGGAATGTGGAAGTTCTGCACATAGTTGATGGTCTTTTTATCAAATATAAGTGTAAACTATGTGTGAAATGACATGCCACATCATTATTTATGCATTTTTTTTATGGGTTTTTCCCTGTGTATGTTGCATGTGTATTGCTAGTATTATTTGTCATGACTCTCTGTATTTGCAGAGTATTTGTATATGCTTTAATTTTTTTATATAATTCGGAAAGATTCTCATGTGGCATAGATCAACAGGTGGCTGGGGATGTTACACTCTTTAACCTCATCATGATTGTATGATTGAAGATGTAATGTGTGAAGCGCCAGATTTTTCAACGGATTAAATAAAAGAGAAGAGAAGCCAAATATTTGTGGACATAACCCCAGGAGGGGGTGAACCATGGTAAAAGTTGTGTTTTGTGCGATGCTTCTTGAATATTTACTTTCTGTCAATGATTAGCTTATGAATGAATGATTAACTAGATGTATTAGCATGCATGCATAAGGCTAAAGATGAATGAATATTACACATACTTGAATCAGAAACAAGTTTAATGCATAAAGAAACATATAATACACTCCCGTATCCCCACTCATTCCTAAACTATAAACACATGGGTATTGCAGTCACCCATAGATCTATCTCGGGTGATACTGCATTGTGCACCCTGTGTGCAGCCTTGCCTTCTGGTTTATCAGGAGGATTGATAGTTTTAGAGAGGTTTGTTGGAAACCTGTTGAGATCTGAACTTGGGTCACCCCAAGAAGAAGTAAGGAGTCAGAGATCTAACCAACAAATGGTTTTTTTGCCAGCTGGAACTGCATAGGATTGAGTGGATGAGACCCGAGGAAGAAATGCGCGGAGAATGAAAGTATAGAAGGGAATGTTCAGGCCATGGAATCCAACGAAGGAAAAGATCGAAATATGGTTGAAAACGAAGGAAATTGAGTTTGGGCAGAAGGAAAACATAAACCCTAAGTTAACATCGTGCAAATATCTCGACAAATACGTGTTTAGCGACTTGCATGAGGTATTTTTCTGTGATTTCCTGCATTTTTTCCAAGAGTGGTTATTAAGGTTAAAATACAACTATCCTAAAAATCAAATCAGACAATTGGAGTGGAATCCTGTGGAGATCGTGTAGTTACAACAACTTAATAAGAAATTCACGTGCGTGGTAGACTTCTGGTTAGACAATAGTATTGCAGGGTTTATCACTGAATTTGCAGTAGATACAATGAAGTCTTACACCACATCAGAGAAGGATTTTCTAAAAGGACCCGGAGGTAGGTACATCAAATTGTTGCATACTTCAATCAAGATTTTATTGTATGACAACATTGTGATTACTATGGAATCAGACAACTAAACTTTCCTGCATGCATGGGGGAAGAGGGGAAACACTTATAGGAGGTTGAGAAATGGAGGAAGAGATTGATAAGGGAAAGAAGAATAAGGCCATGGAGCCAATCACGATGAAGGAAGACCAGATAAAGTAGATAATGGAAAAATATGGAAAGACGTGCATGGAGTACCCTACCAATATAAGATGAATAACAAGAAGAGAGCCATAGTTAATAGAGAGGGCTTGGAAAACAATGAATAAGAGGTAGAGGATCTCTGGGCTGTGGAGTAGATTGAGGAAATCCCACACACAACATATGAAGGGAAAACATGAGGTCAAAGGGAAGGAACATAAGGCATAACTCCAATCCAGATCCCCGTCAGTGTGGAACCTACAACCCCATGTGTGACTAACACACCAGAAAGAAAACCAACGTTTAGACAACCGACTTTTAGTGGAATAATTACAACAGGAAACACATCCAAGGGAGGAGAAGCAATAGGAGAAGCCAATTCAGGAAGTAGCAGTCAAATATCTACACTTCGCAAAGGTAGTAGTTCAACACAATTTAAAATGGTAGGACATTATCCCATGATCAGGTTACCGAAATTTTGGGGAGAGGCATTAGAGGACCCTGAAAATCACTTATTCATCAGTGATGATATATGGGAAGCAAAGAAGATCGCAAATGGGGATATAAATCTCGCATAATTACGAATCACACTAAGACACCGTGTACTATATTGGTACATGAGTCTATATGTAAACAATCTACCAAGAGTAACAAAGACTATTATAGATGTGAAAAAAATATTGATAAACAAATTTCAGAAGCCCATCTCAAAAGACCAGTAAATGAATGAAATGATTGAAGTCAGGAAAAAACTAGGTGAGTCTATTTGGGATATTGATCAGAGGTTTAAGCATCTAAAAGGCAAGTTGAAATATGAAATGACTGACATACAACATAGGAATTTATTTGTGAACTCATTGTTACCACATTTGAAATACCCATTAAGACAACAGAAGTTCCAAACTCAAGCAAAGGCTCTGCAGGAAGCCTTACAACTGGACGAGAACCAATATTAGTAGAAATATCTAGCAATAGATGAGCTGAAGGAGGATTTGAAGAATCTAACATTTCAACTTAACCATAATAAGGGTAAAGAGAAAAGAAAATTTGTTTGGCGTACCTTATGTAGGACAAAAGGACACCATAACAATGAATGTCCAACTTTCACGCAGTATATGGCAATAGGGGTTCCAAACCCATTTCCAACATGAGGACCATGGTGCAAGATTTGTAATACACATCGGCATGATTCATATCACTACCCAATGATGCATAAACATAAGACAGTACCAAAAAGTTCATATTGCAATTTTTGCAAGTCAGTGGGTCATGATGATAAGGATTGTAGGATGATGGAGCTGATGAGAGAAAGAACTTTAGATACTTAAAGGGTGCAAGCATAAATGATCACATGACAAGTTTCACCTCAATTTAACTAGGTACCACCACCATACAATAATGCACAAAAATAGTACAACAATGTGTAGCCGCAGTATAATAATGTGCAACCACAGTATAACCCCACATTGTATAACCAGGTACCTCAGTACAACACACCACGAGGAGATCAAGGTGGATATAGAGGTGGAGGACGAGGTAGATGATGATTTGTATGAGGAAGAGGACCAATAGTGTGTCATAAATTCCAACAACCAGGACATTGTGCAAGGGAGTGTCCACTCCCACCAATGACATGTATGCACTGTCGCGCATCAGATCATAACACAAAATATTGCCCGACACTCTTGGGGAATATCCAAGAAAAAAGGAACTAGAACAACCAGAATGTCATGTGGATCTCTACAGAAGACATGGATGATGGGAGAAACATCAATATAGTCACTCGAGGAGGATCCAAGACAGGAACTGATGCAGTAAAAAAGATCCAACACAAGACCAATGGGTTAAGAAGAATATTGAACCACATAAGCAGTTTGACGCATGGAAAGAAAAGGAAACATTTAAAGTATCCAGACATGAGTGTCTCAAGTAGAATGTGGTGTCTATATCAGTCGCGTAGAAACTTGAAAATCCACCAATATATGGGATGCCATTCCCAATGTACCATAATAGTGAAGGACAACCTCTAGAGCAAGTAAGAACCATAAAGAATTTTCTGCAATCTTATGTTAAGTTATTGAATGACCCATCATTTGTTAGGGTTTTAAAATATATTCTAGAAATATGTAATACCGAGGTGGAAGGAAAGTTAGAACATAAAAAAATCAATCATCTCCATACAAGAAGAAGGACAAGCAAAGAATTCAGGCTGAATGCCAACATTGGGGATTTTAATATGGGTGATATTATACTGGACTTAGGCTCTGAAGTAAATGTCTTACCTAAGAATACATGGCAGTATATGGGAGAACCCACACTAGGCTATTCACTTTTCCAATTGAAATTAGCAAATCAACACAAAGTATTACCAATTGGAAGACTTAAAGGTGTGACAATAGATTTGGATGGAGTGCACACTATGACATATTTTGAAGTAATAGAGATAGTAGACGACACAACACCTTACCCAACATTTCTTGGATTAGATTTGGAATTTGATAACCAAGATATAATAAACCTGAAGACAAGAAAAATGTCTTTTGAATTAGGTGAATATAGAGTCATTTCCCCATTGGATCCTTCAGAAGGAGAAAGGTTTGTAGAACCCACTTGTTTGGATCTAGAGGAAATAAACCAGTTGTACATAACCATCACGTGAGAAGAGGATTATGTTAACCCAACTGCATATGGGGTACTCAGCTGGAGAAGCATTACATCATATTCTTTTGAATCAGACAAAGGTTTGGAGAATTGGAAATAACAATTACATGAAATTTCTACAAGGAGGTGTGCAAGAATAGACTGCGCATAAAGATGGGTTGGTACAGAGATAAGAGAACCTCTCAGTTTTCATGGGTTAAATAGCTTAGAGGATTTTTTGACAAAATATGAAGAGGAAGTACTAGAAAATCAGAGGCTCTTAGCCCTAGATATCTCACTCAAAGCCACACCTACAAGATGGTGGGGTGCACACAAAGAAATAATTTCGGACTGGTCTCAGTGTAAACAACTACTGTGCATTAGATTTGGTGTAGAGCAGGGAAGCAATAAATTGCAGAAGTATGATGGATAGGGAAAACCATTGGAACACTTGGAAAATTGAAAGGCATAATGGAGGATGACACAACCAAAGGAATGGACTCGTCACTTTATCCATAGATTGGAAGGAATCCCAGGGAACTAGTATATACACCAAGAGATGCGCAGAGGCACTACAGAATGGATAGGCTTACAACAGAATTTTGTAGTAACCTTATCATTAGAGCATGAGAACCCAAACATCGATTCAATGTTGAAGCTTATACATGCAACGATATTTATTAATGAAGCATAAGTTGAAATCATGACAGAATATCAACAACTGAACATACAGATAGTGAAAGCGTTACTCTCATGCTATCATATTGAAGAGGAAGCACTAGATGAAGATGATTTGTGAAAAATTCATATTACATATATTGAAGAAGAAAGAGAGGTGGAAGGTCCATCTATGGATTCATAAGTATTTGTTGCACCAATCAAAATTAAGAAATTAAATATTAGGATGAATAGAAATCCTAAAATGTCAAGTATTGGAGACTATTGGGATGAAAAACAGTAGAAAGAATAACAGAGTTAATGCATGAATACAGTGACCTATTTCCAAAAACCATTACAGATATGAAAGGAATAGCAGGGGAGCTAGGTGATATGAAGATACCCCTCAAACCTAAGTCTAGACATATCAATAAAAGACCCTACAGATTGAATCCAGTGTATAAACAGAAATTGACAGAATGTTGAAAGTTGCTATCTTAGAACTAGTAGAGGAATCTAAATGGATCATTCCTATGGTAGTCCAAGAAAAGAAACAAGGGGAGATAAGGATTTGTGTAGATATGAGGAAAATTAATGATCCTTTTTTACATGATACTTTCCCTACCCCTTTTACAGATGAAGTCTTAGAGAATGTGGGCAGATAGGAAGCATATTCATTCACATATGGATTCTCAGGTTACCATCATATCAAAATAGCTCTAGAATATAGGTATAAGATTGCTTTTGCTACAGAATGGGGATCCTACCAATATACATTTCTCCCATTTGGGATGAAAAATGCACCAACGATATTTTCAAGAGTAGTCATAGCTACTTTTAAGGAATTCATACATCAATTTCTAGAAGTATATATGGATGATTGGACTGTATATAGTCTATTAAAGGACCATGTAGATGTGTTAAGATTAATGTTGGAAAGATGTAGGCAATGTTAGATATCATTAAACATCAAGAAATGCATTTTTGGTACACCTTTTGGAATATTGTTGGGACATATATTGTGTAAAAAATGTTTACTAGTGGATCATGCTAAGATTGCAGTCATTGTAAATTGATTACCACCAAAGTCAGTGCATCAGTTAAGAGAAACACTGGGACATACAGGATACTACATGAAGTTTATAAACGGGTATGCACAGATCACTGCACCAATGGAAAAATTGTTAAAGCAGGACACCAGATTTTAGTGGAATGAGGATTGTCAACAAGGATTGGACACTTTAAAATAAAAAATGGTAACAACATCTATACTAGTATTTTCAGATTGGAAAAAGAGATTTCATGTGCATGTAGATGCATCAACCATAACACTTGGATCAATTCTGGTGCAGCCAGGAGCAGGGAACTTAGACCATCCTATAGCCTTTGCAAGTAGAAATGTTTCAGAATCAGAGCATAATTACAACACTATAGAAAGAAAAGGCCTAGTCATGGTATATGCACTTCATAAATTTAGACATTATTTACTAGGTAAACACTTTAAAATGTTCATAGACCATTCTACCCTCAAATATCTAGTCAACAAGTCATTTTTTGGGGGGAGGATCTATAGATGGATATTATTGTTCCAATAATTTGATTTCGAAGTGATAGTCAAACTAGGGAAGTTGAATGCAGGACATGATCACCTGTCAAGGGTAACTAATGGAGAAGAACCTACTAACTTGGAAGAAAAATTCCCTGATGCACAACTATTTTTAGTACATTTAGTCGATGAATACTTTGTTGATATTATTGAATACTTAAGTATAGGGGTTAACCACAAGAGCTTAGCATTGCACATAAGAAAAATATAGTATTCAGAGTTGTATACTATCAACTTATTATAGGAAATTTATACAAAATGGGTGCATATAACATTTTGAGAAGGTGTGTATTGGAACATGAAAGGCCCAGAATTTTAGTAGAATCCCATGAAGGTATAGCTATAGGACAATATGAAGGTAAAGCTGCGATGTAGAAGGTATTACGTGCAAGATTATGGTGGCCAACAGTCCATAAACATGCCAAGGAATATTGTCATAAATGTGATGTCTGTCAGAGGGTTGGGAAACCCAACAGAAGGGATGAGATGTCTCTAAGACCAAAAGTGAATCTCCAGGTATTTGAAAAATTGGAAATCAACTTTGTGGGACCTATTAATCGACCAACAAAAAGGTCAGGAGATATATATATCATTACTGCAACTGAATACCTAACAATATGGGCAGAAGTAGCACTAGTCAAAGACTATAGCGCAGAGACAACAACACACTTATTGTTTGAGAAAGTGATCACCAGATTTGGATGTACCAAGATTCTGATGAATGACCAAGGCACTCATTTGATCAATGATACCATCAGAGCTATGAATGAGGAGTTTGAATTCTATCACCAAAATACTGCACCATATCGTCCTCAGGAAAATGGAACAATAGAATCCTTTAATAAGATTTTGGAAAATGATTTGACAAAGATTTTCAATGTCAACATGGATGATTGGGACTTGAAGATACCAACAGTACTATGGGCATATAGGAAAACATGTAAAAATTTGATAGGATAGACACCATTCAGATTGGTGTATGGGAAGGAAGGAGTGGTACCATTAGAATTTTTGGTATCCAGTCTGTGTATGGAAGCAATTACCAACATGACAGAATGGGGCGCAATACAGGAAAAGTTAAGTCAACTAATGGAAATGGAAGAGGATAGGATTCTGGAAGGATTTCACCAGGAAGTATAGAAATAAAGAGACAAAGCTTGACACGAAAGACATATTAAAAAGAAGAGTTTTAATGAGGGAGACCTAGTTCTACTCTATGACAGTAAATTTTCCCAACACCCAGGTAAGTTTAGAATGCATAGTCGACCTACTAACCTTTAAAATTTATAGCATAGTGAGAAAGGAATGTATATAGTGTACTATATTAGAGATTAGGACAGAAACATGATAAAAATAAATAAAAAGGGGAAAAATGAGTAAAAAGGAAAACAAAAATAGAAAAAGGGAAGAAAAATACAAAAAGACGCAGAAGTTGACTATAGCACAAGAATATGCGAAAAAAATTCGCGCACAACAATTACTGTGACAATATCAGGAGACAACGCGCAACAAAAAATACACTCGGTGCAAATGCACCAAAAAGTGAAAAATAGACATGACCAGGTCTGTAAAAGGTGAAAAACATGGGTTTATTCAACACTTAGCGATTTTTTAGCACAGAGAAAAATACAAAGAGCATGCCCTAGCTAGAATTTTATGAAGAAGTAAGAGAGTGTGAGAATTAGAGAGAAGATGAACCCACTGAAGTTCGGTGCTCCAAGTCAGTATGTACAGGTTACGTGAAAGGGTTAGAGGCGCAAGGAAATAATGAGACATCTTGAAAACATGGTCGAGCTGGAAGATGTCACAACCTCAGACACAAAATCGATCAACCTGACACAGGTTGAAGAGGAAACATTGACAACATATCAAGGAAAAATAGGGCATAGTTCCATGGCTCAAAATGGTATTCTGAACCCTAACCCTGAGACACCTGCGTATCCTGACGAAACAATAGGACCGCGAAAGACCCACGAAGGAGAGGAAGTGTTGGTCAAGGATATCACCGAAAAGCTAGATTTCAAGAGGGAAGAAGAGGACACAGACACAACATAAGCAGGCCCATCTTTTATGGGATAGAAAATAAATGCATAGAATGTCATGAATATCACACTCCCATATCTCCGAGACGTGGTGTTCAATATGGATGATACGCTAGGAAAGGTACCCAAACTTAGATATTCAAACCAAGATGTGCACGATGCAGCCAAATTCTGAGATTTGGGCGAGGAGACTTACTTAACAAATATAGGGGAAATTGGACCCCTTGGTAAACCAATAATGAATCCCACGGAGTGGATAATGAGCTTGTATAACTCTAGCATGATGAACCTGTTGGGCATACCACACTTCGAGTGTGGTGAAAACGTTGAGCTCTATGTCAAACAACTAGTTGCTCACGTACACAGAGGCATCACGTGGATGGACATGCCAGTACAAATGGATGTGGCTTTGATCGCCAAGATCAAAGGACTACCTACAGTCTATGCACAACCAGAGGAATAGTTGGATAAAAATGCACGCGATAAGGAAATCACAAATCTGTTCAAAGCATAGTTTGGCACTAGTCGGGGTAATAGGGGCACTATGATCAAATATATTAATGACAACGTGACAAGGTTCGCCAACAAGATTATGAAAAACTATTGAGGAAATTCCAAAAAGAATATGCACCGGCAGGATTTATTGTAGTAGTTGTCCAGTGCATGAAAAGAGTAATGTTTAGCTGGGCACCATACCTATTGAACAAATTTTTGATAGATTGTAGAGATACACAGGATAATGAGTCCGAGTTCCATTACTCTTGGATGATCATTATTATAGCTTTGGCAGGGTGGCAGGAGCCAAAGTTCTCAGCTTTCCTAGATAGGAAAGGGAAATTTTATGCGACCAGATATGATTCCTTCTGGCAGGCCAAGGATAACAAAACTCAACAAGAAAACAACATAGTTTTTGCAATGTTGTTGGAAGAGATACAATAGTGCACAACTAATGTGTGGCCCATATATATGGAAGTAATCCGAGAAACATAAGGGATAGCTAAGTTCAAGGCATCAAGGCACCACATGTGGATCCAGGCCACAAGGGAACCAAAGAAGGCGTGGATAGAAATGCAATATTGTGTCACTAAGGAAAACGTTGACTGTATAGTCAAATACTAGCCTGCGTAATGACAGCTGCCAATAACAAACCTAAAAACAAGGCCAGTCACGACACAAACCTCCAAGCCCAAGGACAAAGTTGAAGTAGTTTCCTCAATGAGAACAAACAACCCGGTCGATAATACTAGAAAGGTTGCAGGACATAATCACCCATCCAGAAGCAGCGCAGTGCCAAAAAGACCAAGGAGGACACAAACAATGACAAGGAAAGGCATCCATCCATAGACCGAAAAGGGAGATACTTCACAAGATTGGGAAGAGAGGGTCCAGGGTACAAAAATTGGAGAATATCCCTCATAGACAATAAGGAAGATAGCGCAAGAAAAATATGCATGCAAAAAGAGGAAATACACCACAAAATACCTAGTCATCACTTTGACAGAGGATGATGCAGAGTTAGTCATGGACAAGGTCCAATATAAGGGGGAAGAAGTGGTCCGTATTGCAGAGGCACGGAGAGAAGAGATCATTTCCAAGCTCATTGAGGTCCATGAAAATCTACAACAAGTATGGATACAAGAAGTACCACAGTCCGCAACACAACAAAAGGAAAATACATAGCGACCCCTTGCACAGAAAGAAGGAGAGGAGACAATACAAATTGTAGTACAAGGCAGGGAGACATTTATGGTCATGCACCGAATGATTAGAATGGATTAGGAGACTACACAGAAACCCATGGGGGATGTGGAGAAATTTGAAGTTGTCATGGCACAAATACCCACCAAGGCATTATACAGACTCCAAGCCAGCATAATGCAAGAAGTGAAATCCAAGGCCCGCATGGATACAACAACTTTGGAGGTGGGTAGAGGAGTCGTTGAAATGTTACAAATCACATGCGACTAAATCACCTTGGAAAAACAAGAGGAGAAAGAATGTGCAGATAAACTAGAACAAGGATTAACAACGGTATATGATCGCATCCTAGACAATGTGCAAGCACCTGAGGGGATTGCAGAGGAGAATATCAACATAATATCACAAACAATTGACAGATATAAGCAGGAAATTATGGAGCTCAAAGAAAGGCTCAAGCCTACGACTCCTCCATAGGTTCGAGAATAGAGAGAACAACAATATGCACTCCAGATAGCTGAGATGGAGAAAGAAGCAAGGGAAGTAGAAGATATGTTCGACATAACTGCATAGATATGGAATATTCTGGAAGAAGATGAATAGGTACAAAAGTGATACCAACAAGATGAGAGAATCAACATGTCCATACAAGAGCTAAAGCAATGACAGAAAACAATGAGTATCATAGAGCACTTGAAGGGCACTCAAGAAATGAAGATTCTACATACAGAGTTGAAAACAACGTAGACAAATAAGCAATAAATAGAAGCTGAATTGAAACCCCCTCCAAGAACAAGTAGCATAGATGATTTCACAGTTGGAGGAAGAGAAAAAAAGCATGGCACATGCACAGATAGAGGGCACAACATTAATGTAGGAGGAGATAACAACGCAGTCAATGGAAGCGCTAATAGAAAAATCTGCACAGATGAGGGAAAGAGTAAAGAAACTAGCAGAAAAGTTCCATGGTTTGGATAGGGAAGTACAAGGAGCGTGCACTACCTGAGTGGCTCGGGAGGAGCCACATGTCAGTGTTGGGGGCCTGTTGGGTGCATACCTATTTTGAGAAGTAAGGTTATTTTGGGTGCATGCCTATTTTTGGAGAACATATCTATTTTGGGAAATACCTAATTTTGGAAAGGAAGAGCTAACTTTGGAGTGCGCACAACAGATGACAAGAAAGTAACATGAAAAAAAAGAAGGAAACAAAACATGCGAGAGGAAAAGAAACGTGGCACACAGGAAGACACGCCTAACCATAATAGGGTTAGTGTTTTTGATAAGGATCGTAACGAATATAAGCCTATAAAATAGTATAAATAAGAACCTAGGAGGTCTATGTTAGAGATTGGTTAAGTGGCTAGAGGTTGTGGAAAATTGTGGTAATAAGCTTCTAGAAGAGTCAGGTAAGCTAGATTTCGAGGGTTAGGTCACATGCTGAGGAGCCTAGTGCGATCTAGTCTTCCTCATAGAGATTCCTTAACCTCATCATGATTGTATGATTGAATATGTAATGTGCGCAGTGCCAGGTTTTCTAGCAGATTAAATAAAAGAGCAAAGAAGCCAAATCTTTGTGGATGTAGCCATAGGAGGGGGTGAACCACGGTAAAACTTGTGTTATGTGTGATTTTTCTTGAATGTTTACTTTCTGTCAATGATTATCTTATGAATGAATGATTAGCTAGATGTATTAGCATGCATGCTTAAGGCTAAAGATGAATGAATCTTAGAAATACTTGAATCAATAACAGGTTTAATGAATAAAGAAAGATAGAATACACTCCTAGATCCCCACTCATTCCTAGACTGCAAACACCTAGGTATTGCAGTCACCCATAGAGCTATCTCGGGTGAGACTGTGTTGTGCACCCTGTGCGCAGCGTTTCCTTTTTATTTACCAGGAGGGTCGATAGTTTTAGAGGGTTTTTTTGGAAACCTGTTGAGATATGAACCTGGGTCAACCCAAGAAGAAGTAAGGAGTCAGGGATCTAACCAACAAAAGGATTTGGATGACTTCCAAATGTCTAGAAACTCAAACCTGTGTGAAAATACATGTCCAATGCTACCAACATCAATAATCGCATGTTAATGTATATTTCAAATAATTATGGAAAACATGTTTAAATTCCAGTTTGAACTTATTTGTGATGGCTTCCTAGCACCATCATATGAGAACATCTTTTGGAAACCTTTCCCAAGAATATTTCCAAAATCTAAATAAGTGTTGAGAGACATTGGAGATTGGTACTTGGTTGAATACTTTTCCTATATTAGAATTTATGGTGTTACACACGCACGTCGTACACTTCCAACCTATGTGCCAAATAGGTTGTTCATTCAGGAAATTGGATACCAAACAATTTTATGCATTTTAATGCATGTCTAATCAAACATCAAAAGAAGTTATGCCCAACCTATCCACTATATATAAGCATGTATGGGATAATAGATTATAATTGGGCTATGATGGAAGGAGAATGTTTAGCCCTAGAAAAAAACCCATGTTATGCATAAAAACCCTTATTAATCCCTAGATATTGAATTATTACATTTATAGTGTTATATTTGTATGTAGACTAAAACCCTTCATTGTACCCTTTCATTATAAATGTACCCTCTCTCTATATATATGTGTGTGTGTGTGTGTGTGTGTGTGTGTGATTCACTGCATCGGAATCGATGCTAGTTACATCAATGGAACATGGGCACGAAAAACCCTACGAGTTAACGAGGTTAAACCGTTGTCTTTATTATGGGCCTAACCCAGTGGGGGCATCGAGTGAGGCTCCACAAATCTCAATTATTAGCTGGCCGAAAATTCAACCCTGAGACCTCATTTGAAACAACCACAACACTCAACCACTCGAGCTAACTCACCGGATATATATATATATATATATATATATCAAGGAGACCTAGTCTTGGGATCATCTTATCTCATATCATATTGTATTTTGAATTGGATATATTATTAAACAATGTTTCCCCCTTAAAGTGAACTTTATCCATTGATGTTTTATCATTTTTAAAGCATTGGATCATAACATTTGGTATCAGATCATCCAATCCTAGGGTTTTTATTCTTCAACTGAGACACCTTGGAATTTTTTTTGTAACGTGTTTTTTGGGACATTTCATACCATGAAATTTTGAGGCAAATGAGAATAAATATGAAGGTACAAGTGGGAAAAATTTCAAGGTTTGGTTCCTTATAATTTTGGAGGTAAATCCTATGGAATATAAGGTTTGTGGCTCATCCTAAATTCCATTTTAAACGAGTCATCTAGGAATTTTCACTATAACTATTTTTCAAGGAATTTTCAAAGAGTGAAATTGTGTGGGGACTTAGGAGACGTTTCACACTATAGGTGGTAAAAATTTCAGGTTCCATTTCTCTACACTTTTAGAGAAATAGTCCATGAACGACAAGGCTTGTGACTAATCCTGAAATTGGTTTTAAAAATCATCTTGGAATTTTCGCCTTAAATAATTTTATGGGATGTTTAAGAATCCTAAGGAGACATAGCAAATTACATGTGGAAACTTTTTCATAAATTTAATCATTATAATTTTTGATATATATCTTGTGGAATTTGGGGCTTTGTAGTAATCCAAAAACTAGTCTTCAACAAGTCATTTTGATATCTATGCTATAACCTTTTATCAGTGAAGGATTAGACTATGAAATTTTCATGAGTTTAGAAATTCATATCAGAGTACTATAGGCTGAAATTTTATGCTCGATGTTGATTTGGTGTTTTGACTATTTTTCCAATGACCAAATCCTTTTTGCATACGAAAATTGTACATTCTATGCTCTTATTTAGCCATTTTTAAAGGTATTATCAAGATTTGTGCATCATATCTCCATGGAAAAACACGAGGTGTGTGTAATCATCATTTTGAAATGGTTTTATGTTAATTCATCTTCATTTGAATGATTACAACGTTTAATGTTTCATGTTTTCTTGCAACAGGCCAAAAATGTGATCTGACCTTCCATTCAATCCTTCGTCCAGTCCTCCATTCGACACTCCATATGACACTCCATCTGGCACTCCATCTAGCACTCAGAGAACAGTGAATTTGGTGGTTAGCACATCGACAAGCTTCGATGGACGAATCAAGAACATAGGTTTTATGCCCACTCATGGCCTCCAGCTATGGAGCTCGTCACATTAAGAATTGGGTAGTTGCAGTGGCCGCTATTTTCAGTGCATGAGGATGTTGGGCAAGATGCTTTCTGTTAATGGAATTTAATGTATTTTTGTTTTTAGAGAGTGTTGACCCTTCCAGTGGTAGAATTATCAAGATCTATATAATTCTATAAATACTTGTTGCATATGCACGAAGAGACAATGTGGTTTTATTTATATACACATACATTATCTTCAAATTGGCTATAAACTTTGTTTTTGATGATCAATACCAATGTTGTGTTAATTCCGTGACTGCATTTTTATACTGAAGTAGTGCCACGACCTTTTGGGGGGGGCCACCAGTGGTCTGGGTATTTTTTCATATCAGTATATAGTTTTATTTTCATATTTAGCTTTTATCACTTACCAATTTCGAAATGCTTGCTAATTCGTATCAATGTGTATATCTCTGTAATTTCAAATTGTTTGTTGAAATTGTATCATTGTATATCTCTTCTAACTTGCAGTTTGCTTCCTGAATTGTGTGTGTATCATAGAGCATGTGTGGACGTCCATGTTTACTTGTTTAAATTTAGATTCTTAACACTTTACTTGCGGGTTGTAGTTCACTTGTTTAGAAGCTATTTAATTATGCTATCATGTATTTTCCTCTATGTTTCATAAAGTTGTAAATCACTTTGCAAAGTATATATTTAGACAACGTTCATTTATTAAGTTTTGATTTTCAAATACTCTTTGTAGGTGTGCATAACTTGTTAACCCTGTTTCTAGCATGAGCATGATAAGATAGAAGTTGATTTTGAGTTATTATTTTCAATGGTATCCTAGTTATAATTTTGAGTTATGATTTTTAATGAGATCCTAGTTATGAATTTGAATTATGATTTCTAATTAGTACTAGTTATGAGTTTGTAGGTTTGCATGAATGATTGATTTTGTATAGATTATTTTCCAGTATTAGTGTGATAGAGCAAATGATTGATGTTGAATCTCTTATGCACAATGTTTGTAGATCACATGGATTACAAGAACATCTAATGTTGTTTTTATGATAGCAAATCTTTCTATAGACTGCCTTATTCGTACTATGCATTTCTTTGTAGAAGTTAGCATTGAGTTAATTCCACTTGAATTGTCATTAGTGGTTAGATTCCATCGCGATGTAATTTTCCACCATATACACAATCATCACATTTGAATACCATCACAACACTCTTGCTTTCAGTTAGGTAGATTAGTGTTTATTCTCTACAAGATAGAAATAATTGTGATTTTTTTCTTTTCTTGCTTTCAGTTAGGTATATCAGTGTTTATTCTTTGCAAGATAGAAATAATTGTGAGTTTTTTCTTTAAGAATAGATTTCACTTGTAAAGATAATTCTGACAGATTATTTTCTTATTCAAAGATTGCTTGTTTATTCAGAGATAGATTAAATAGTTCAGAGATAGAATATTTGTTATTTTCTTATTCAGAGATAGATTATTTGTTATTTGCGTATTTAGAGATAGATTAAATAGTTCAGAGATAGATTATTTGTTATTTGCTTATTCAGAGATAGATTAAATAGGTCATAGTCCTAAATTGTTCAAAGCTACTTAGATTAAATAGTTCATATTCCTAGATTGCTTAAAGCTCATTAGTTAAAGGTTGTTTTGTATATTTAACATAGAACATGTTGTTTAAATGGATTTTAAAAGTCATATTTTTAATGTAGAATTGTAAATTGAAAAGAGTGTTAATCCCTAGGGTAGACCATCTTCTTAGCTAGGTAATATTTCTATTAGATTTTCTTTCTTCCTTGACTCATACAGTGTCACAAATCTAAGTTTACTTACCCTAGGTTGACAATTTAATTTAGGGAAATTAGTACATATAGAATACCGATCATTTTTGGCGTCATTGTCGGGGAGTTGTATTAAGGTAGAAAGTAGTTAGGAAGTAGATTATTTCTGAGGATTAGTATTAGTTTGTTGGCAGGGTAACTTTAATATGAGAGGTAAGAACCTATGCATATGTTATAGCAGTTTCCCCCAAACCCAATGGTATTTTTGTTTTATTGCTTTCATGAACAAACCAAAACTTTTGATCAAGGTTCCTTCTAACATTTTTGGAGGAAGGAAAACTCCACCCATAAACTCTGTAGAACGATACTGGAAAGTAGGGGATAGCTCAACCCAAAAAGATAAAAAAGTCTCAGAAGAGACCAAAACTGGGGAAATTATAGAGCATAAAATTGAGACATCAAAAATAGTGGGACTGGAGGCAAGACCACTCAAACCTTCATCAGAACCAGCCAACACAACCTTTTCCTTTTCAGCACCATCAGGGGACTCTAAATTTGTAGATGTCATTGACCATGAACATGTGAATGCTCTCTTTGGCATTTCATCCAATATAGTTGTATCCCAAGTTGAAACAAAAACTTTGGCACCAATAGTTTCAATAGGCTCGAGTAAAGTCTCAGACATCCAAATAGTTGATAAATCTTCCTATCTAAGGAATACCCTTCCCGAACAAGAACCTTGGGACACTTTGTTATCTTCAAGGATAAAACCATTCAGGTATTCTCTCTTTAGGAATCAAATCAGTATGGATGATAAGGAGGATCACAACCATGTGAGAAATGATGAGGGAGAAGAAGTTGGAAACCAAACAAAAACCACCTTTTGGTTTCCCATTTTGGATACCACACAAAATGTCAACATGAAGAACATTCCACTCTCTGCACTGCCAACCTTTTATGGTAAGAGCAGTGAGGACCCAGATACCTTCCTATTTGAGTTTGAGATCTTGTGTAGAAGCTATAACTACTTGCAAGATGCCAAGAAATTAAAACTTTTTCCTGCCACTCTCAAGGATTTTGCACTAAGATGGTTCATGGGGTTAGGAGAGTCTAGTATTAGGTCTTGGGAAGATATGAAAGATATATTTCTTAAGAAATACCAAGACTAATGAAAATATAAGGATTCTTGTAATGATATTTTTAAAATTCAATAGTTAGGGGATGAGAGCCTCGAAGATTACATGGAATGGTTTGCTTATACTTCACAAAAATCAAAATATCATGACCTTCCAGATGATGCAGTCAGTAATCTTTTCCTTAAAGGAATTTTGGAAGAATATCTAGAGACACTTAACCTGATGGAATAAGGTGACATCTACCATAAACCATTCACTCAAATCTGTGAAATGTGTAGAAATTATTCAAGGAGTAGGGCCAAAAATGGAAAAAGTGTTCGAGATCCTTATAGTATAAACCTAAAAGTAGTTAGTTTTGGTGGTATTACAAGGGTAGAGATAGGAAACCTATTGGAGAACTTCAAAACCAATGTTCTAAGTACAATAGGTTCTCAGTTGGACACCTTAAAGATTAACAAGAAACAAGAGGAAGAGAATGCATCAATGTGCATATTTTATCCAAGGTGCAGGAGGAAGCATTCCTCAAGGGAATTCCCATTAGACAACATTTCAGTTTGTGGCTTCCGTACTAAAGATCACCTAACTGAAAATTGCCCATCACTGCCCAATTTATTATCCATTTATAGAAGTGTGGATCTTGGGGAATATTCTTATTCACCTAGGAGGCCATGTCATCCTAGGATTCATCCTACATACCAGGATCCACCACCTCAAGTTCCACCTTATTATCAACAACCACAATAGTGGAACTCACCAAATTGGGAAAACTGGTCTCCACAGTATGATTCACACCACCCTTAGCTACAAGGATGAAGAGGAGGGCATACCCAAGGAAAACCTTAGGCTCCACCTGTTCCTATGCCCACTCATCCTTACCCACAATTTCCACCAAACATCCAACAACCTTTTCTAGGATTTTTTCCCCCACCTTTACCTCATATTCCACAACAACCCCAACAATTTAAAAATACAAGCTCTCCAAGACCAATATTGTTACCAACACAACCAATTCCTAGCCTGAATAACAAACCAACTCAAACTCTTCACAATGCTGAGTTGCAAACCTTCCTGACATATGTTATTTCTCTTGTTCCATTACATGAGATTCAACTAAGGTCAGGGAAAGTTCTGGATAGAAAGAGGCCTTCAGTAGTCATCCAGGAAGAAGAAGAAGATGAAACTCCCGACCAACCCACAGATGAAACTAAGTGGGAATATGTCATGATTCCCAAATACCAAGAAAAAAAGATTCCCCAAAGTGAATCTTCATAGATTACAAAAGCCCATCCTTATCCAGAAATATTAGTAATTGAGAAACCAATGATTTGACCGGAATTTGACATTTTAAATGAATTGAAGAATATTTGTGTCAAAATTCCCCTATTACAAGCCATAAAAGACATTCCAATTTAAAGTAAGGTGATCAAGGAACTTTGTATCAAGAAACCAGTTAGGAAACATAAAGCTCCTCCAACAATACATTTGATAGTATAATTGTTTGAATACATATCAGAGCAGCCTAGTGTCACAAAGTATGCAAATCCAGGGAATCTCGTAGTAACAATAACCATCAATAAGGTTCTCATTGGAAATACTCTCATAGACCTAGGGGCAGCCATCAATGTTATGACTGTTACTACCTTAGAGGAATTACATTTGAAACCCTTGCTTAGACCTACCCCAATTATTTTGGAATTAGCATATAAGACAAAAGTTATACCTAAAGGAATCATGGATGATATCATAGTCACATTGGCATCATGGGAATATCTAGTAGAATTTATTGTCATTCATCAAAGTATCTTGCTAAAGGAAATCTCGTTATCTTGGGAAAACCTTGGTTGGCCACAACCAATGCATTTATTTGTTGTAGAGAAGGTGAAATGACTATCTCTAATGGACTTTCTATACATAAGCTTACCATATACCCACCATATCAACCTGTTTTAGAGAATCTATGGTGGATTGAATGTCCATATGAGAATGAGACCTAGGAAGAACATGTGTTTCCTAGTGATCATTCCTGGGCACTTCAGGAGAAAACAACGGAAAATGTGCTAAATCAATTTATTTATGCAATCACGTGTGTTGATTTTCCACAATATTTTCCCCAATTTGAGTAATGTTTGGTGAAGAATTTCAAGAACAGTTGGACCCATCAACTTTGTCTTCAACATATTTTTTTTTGAGATAGATGAATATTCAATATACTATACCATGTCTTATGATATTAGTCATGGGAAATTCCTACATATAAATTCCAGACTAGATGTAGATCAACAAGAATAATTAGTAAATATCCTTAAGGACTAATCAGGAGCATTCGCCTGGGAATATATCGATATGACCAGTATACACCCCGACACATGCATTCATCACATATATGCCCAAGTAGATGTAAGACCCTATAGGCATAGGGTCCCCAGGGACATGTGAAAGTAGTCTTGTCATGATCCTCAGGTGCTACAAGAATTTGGTTGTATCTGCTATATCCTTTCAGGAAGGAAAAGTGATGCTTCCCTGACAAGGTATCCAAGACTTGGTCAATGAAGGGAAGAGGAAAATAATCATTGAGAGTGGCCTTATTAAGTTCGTGAAAGTCAACACAAATTCTCCATTTTCTAGTTACTTTCTTTGGACCCATTACAAGCAGGGATACCCATTTACTGTCAGAGATTGGATAAATAAAACTGGCATTCAATAGTTTCTGTATTTCCTCCTTTACTATATCCTTTAGTGTCAGATTCATCCTTCTTTGGGGTTTCTTAACAGGTGTTACGTCTATATGGTCTTACCATTTTATTTGTGTAATTCTCCTACCACATTTCAACGAGCAGTATTAGGGATATTTGTTGACCTCATTCATGACTGTGTGGAAATGTATATGGATGATTTTACAATATACGATAATACTTATCAGGAAGCCCTAGATTATCTGAAGAAACTTCTTATTAGATGTCAAGAAATGAATCTATCCTTAAGTCATGAAAAGTGTAAAATGTTATTAATTGAAGGAGTAGTCTTAGGGAATCATGTTTCATCTGAAGGGATTAAAGCGTATTATGCTAACATTGAGGTAATCATCAAACTTCCACCTCCAAAGAATAAAAAATAGGTAAGAAGCTTTGTTGGACATGTCGGATACTACCGGCGATTTATTAAGAATGTTACAAATATTTTTGCACCAATGTTTGGATTTCTTACAAAAGATGTTGATTTTCTTTGGACTGGTTGTTGTCAAACTGCCTTTGAAACTCTAAAAGATAAATTATTTGTGGCACCAGTTCTTAGGGGACCCAATTGGGCCCTTCCATTTCACATATCCACGGATGCCTATGATACTGCAATAGGAGGAGTATTAGTCAAAAATAATACCAACAATCCTATGACATTTACTTTGTGAGTAAGAATGTGTCCCCGTCGAGATGAACTATACAGTCACCGAAAAATAATTCTTGGCAGTTGTCCATTCCATCAACAAGTTTAACCATTATATCACAGGATATGAGGTATTTGTACATACAAATTACTCTGCAATTATATTTCTCATGAACAAACCTATTACCAATGGTCGAGTAACTAGGTGGCTCCTGTTATTACAAGAGTCCAATATCATTGTCCTTGACCAACTTGGAAAAGAGAACTTAGTAGCTGATTTTCTCTCACGCATTAATCATGAGGGTTATATTATTCATGTTGATGATAGTTTTCCAAATGAGAATATCTTTGCCATCTCCATAAACACTCCATGGTTTTCAGACATGGAAAATTATTTGACTACTAGAGAGTTGTGAACTCATTTGTCACCTCATGAAAAGCGTTGAATTATAACACAAAGTGTTAACTACTCCTAGGTTGGCCATGAAATTTTCCGTACTGGGCCAGACTTGATTATTTGTAGATGTGTATGGGAAGATGAGATACTAGAAATCCTACGAAGTTGTCATGATGGACAATGTGGTGGACATTTTTCCGATAAACATACAACATATAAGGTTTTATATTCAGGTTACTATTAGCCTAGTATTTTTAAGGATGCTGCCAAATATGTGCGAAGTTATGATAGCTGTCAGAGGATAGGAAGACCCACATCAGTTGATTAAATTCCCTTACGTGCCCAAGTTATGATAGAACCTTTTGAGAAATGAGCCCTTGATTTTGTAGGACCAATTTCTTCTATGTCTTGTAAGAATAATTATATTCTGGTTTGCACAGATTATGTCACCATGTGGGTAGAGGCAAAATCCTTGTTTAGGGCTACTGAAAAATATGTTGTTGAGTTCATTTATGAAGATATCTTTACCCACTTTGGTGTTCCTCATGATATTGTCACATACCAGGGTACACAATTCACTTATAATCTGATGAAGGAATTAACGGAAAAATATGGGATAAAGCATCGTAAGTCTTCTCCATATCACCCACAAGATAATGGCCAAGTAGAGTAAAAAAACAAAGTATTGGAAACTATCTTAGCCAAAACTATCCAATTAAACCATAGAGATTGGGTTGATAGACTTCCAGAGGCTTTGTGGGCATATCATACCACCTGGAGAAACACCATTGGGCATACCCCATACGAACTAGTTTATGGAAAACAAGTACGTTTACTAATTGACTTCCAAGTAAGGACTTTCCATATTGCTGCACAATTGGGATTAGACTTAGACGAAGAAAAAAAACAATGAGCCCTACAATTGAATGAATTGGATGAGAATAGACAAGATGCTATCCAACGGACAATTTTAGTTCAAAACCAGAGGAGCAAGTGGCATGATAAATTTATAAAAAAGAAACCATTTCAACTTGGTGACTGGGATTTGTTCTTTGATTCCTAATTCAAAAATTTTAAAGACAAACTTACCACTCGATGGTTCAGTCCTTATGAGGTAGTTATCGTGTATGATAATGGGGTTGTTAAGATAAAAACAATTGATGATGGACAAGTCTCTTTCGTAGTGAATGGACACTGAATTAAACTTTACCACAGAACCATTTCCAAACCAGATTTTATACAAGTCATGTCAACCAACAATGCATTGGCCTTGGTGGATGGGGAAGTTTCTTCTCCATCCCCTTGTTATTGAAACTTTTTGATTTATTATTGTACATATGTAAATATTTTAAAGTGTTTTTTTTTTCTTCTGATCAACAATTTTAGAGATTTATGCAGGCGTTCATCTAATCACAAGTGGACAACTCCAAGGATACAAAAAAAAAAAAGTATTTTACTTCAGAAGAAGATGTTGCTATATTTGAACTATGTTGTCCTCTTAAGCATCAATTGGATAATGACTTTTTATTATGCTTAGAAATTGCCTTCTTTAAATTAGCCATTTTTACAAGATTTATATCTTCCTTTCTCTCAAGGCATATTTCATGGAAGTTGCTCATAACCTCCACCACTAGAGGATATAAGGAAGTGACACTTTGTCTTATCAAACCTAGAGGTTACTAGTACAATTTCCCCAATAACCCTGAGTAGGTGAGTAAAGTATCTTTATGAAAGAGTAGCAAGAAGGTCTGATTAGCGGTTAACCATGGAAACATCAATATAATTTCAAAAAATAAGAAAGTGAGTAGGGACTAAAGATACCTTTCTGTTCTTTTCCAATGGTACCATCGACTACACATTACAAATGCTTGATTATTCCATATCTTTAGATTGGATATGCCCACTTAAGTATCCCTTACATCAAGACAATCTATAAGGAATACATAAAGAAGAGTCATCCTCTAACTTAAATACCATCCCAGTCTAAAATAAAAATAAAAATCAGAGTTGCCTCCCCATCTTCTTGCAAAAATCAATATTTATACACAAATCTTAAAAGATGGTGGACCAGTCTCTGTTGTAAAAGGGTGTAAGAGGCTAACCCATCGGGATACTGAACAAGTCTACTGGCAGCGAGTACCGGCCTATGGTATGACTAGGTAAACCCGTCAGAGTACTGAACATGCTTGTTGGCAGCGGGGCATTCTACCTAGAGAGGGTGATGATCTGACAAACAATAAATAAAATTCCTAAATCTTATAACTTGTCCTGATGTACAACACTACTTGTAGGCAAAGATGAAAAAAAGTATGCATGGTTAAGCAAAGGGAAATGAACTCCATCAATCTGCGATTGGGAACTAACTTTAAGACAATCCTAAGACTCTCTCGCCTACCTCTTCTTAACTATATGTAGGATTTTCTGTCCTACAGGTGGGGCCATATTTTAACCATCTTGTCAGACTAATGTGTGAAATTTATCTTTACACTTGTAAAACTGTAAATCTTAGACTATTGGGAGAATTTGTTGGATTACTGAGAGGGGGGGTGAATTAGTAATAGAGCAATTTAATCCTTTTTCACCATAAAATGAAAGTGTTGTATCAATGTAGAATTATCATCCAATAGTTGCAGAGTAAATAAACAATGAAAAAATGAGCAATCACACACATACATAGTACACCAATGTTTTACGTGGAAACCCAAAGCGGGAGAAAACCACAAAAAGTTTTTTCTTATATGTCTTTAAGAATTACATTCATTGGAAGCACCAACTTCCTTTGTTTTCCAGCTGCAATTGGAAGGAGGCTCCAACCCCCTAGTTTATCAGGCTACAACCTGAGGGAAGCTCCAACTCCCCAATTCTCTGGCTACAACCAAAAGGAGGCTACAACACCCTATGTTCTTACGCTACAACCTGAAGGTGGCTACAACCACCTATCCTTTCCCCATCCAACCACCCTAATGTAGAAGTAGAATGATGGATCCCTTGTCACACTATCACTGTGAGATATACTGTTGTAAACCTGTACCAATCAACCTGTAGCAAAAAACCTGTAACAACCTGTACCAATAACCTGTACCAACATGTACCATACATCAACTTGTACCTCAACTTGTACCATAAACAAATGCATCAACCATGCACCAAACCTATACAAATAACCTGTCCAAAAAAACCTATCACAACAACCTGTCTCATCAATCTTATCAACCAAATCAGATCTACTCACCAAGATCAATCACCAAGACAACTCTCAACCATATGCACAATATCACCAAGATGTGCATCAACCAAGCATATCACAACAACTCATAATCATCACCAAGATCAATATGTGCTTCTAATAATATACCAAGACAAGTAGGCTACATCATCCATAAACCATGTGTCAACAATACTACTAACAAGTACCTCCAACCATGTACCAAGTATGTACCAATCATGCATCAACTACACATCAACTATGACTCATCAAGATGTACCAACATCATAAACTATACACCTCATGTATGTGCCAACTCATCAACTACTTGTCTCAACCATGTACGCAACATGTACCTCAACCAAAAGCCCTTTTTTATTCTTGTAGCGTTCTGTTGCCACAATTTTGTTGCCGCAATTTTTCTACCGCACTTTTTCTGCTACGGTTTGTTTGCCGCACTTTTCCTGCTGCACTTTTTCTGCCGCACTTTTTCTGCTGCACTTTTTCTTCTGCAATTTTCCTGTCGCACTTTTTCTCCAGCACTTTTCCTGCCGCACTTATCCTGCTGCAGTTTTTCTTCTGCAATTTTTCTGCCACACTTTTTCTGCCACACTTTTTCTGCTGCAGTTTTTCTGCCACAATTTTCCTGCTGCACTTTTTCTGCCGCATTTTTCTTGTCGCACTTTTTCTCTGCAATTTTTCTCTATCAATAATACCTGCCCAAATAACCTTGCAAAAAATATATATATTCAATGATATTCAAGTGTGATTTGAATGAGAGACCCTTGCCTCTTATTTATACTTTTATGTAGCTTCCTCAAGGGGTTACCTTCTAACCATCTTAACCCACTTTCCTTATTTTAGGGTTAACCCACTTATAACCACTTGTCCACTTAACTTAACCAATTTCCATAATTAGTAAGTTCTTCATTAACTTTATTATTTAAATAATTTATTTTGCATCCTCTTTGACTTATAGTATACTAATCACTTCACTTTATTATTTAAATAATTTCTTCTTTGCAAACACTTTGACTACTTTGACCTTTTGAGGCTTCTAGATTACTCATGAGGGTTCTCCAACTTCACATGGACATAACTCTCTAACCGTGAGGAGTTATGTGATGTTCCACATACCATCATAAATGACATGACATGTACTATCCATATAGAATAGTTTTACTTAAAAATATATCAAAACTCATACCATTATCCATCAAACAAACTTGGGTCCATTACCCAAACCTTTGTGCTACCGAAATTCGCTACTGGACTTTCTTCAAGGGTTGAAATCAATCACAACCAACCCAATTAATCAACAGAATTGAGTGGTTTCCAATATATTTGATTGTGAGGTGTCACAATACTTAGCAGTGGGGGAGGGGTTTCCTGAGTTGACAAATGCTAAACATTGCCATCTGTATTACAAGCCATGAGAAGAGGAAGTATGATCTTTGTTAAAATTCTTTCATATTATTTTTTACAATATCTTAGGTTATCATATCAACAGTTGTTTGTATTGGTATGATAGTTTTATACTACTGACATAAATTTGTGTGTTATAATCCTGCTGTGAACTTTTATTTATGTTTATGCAATGGAAGAACAATTACAGATCAATAACAACTGTTAAATACTCACTGCCATCTGTATTACAAGCCTATGAAAAGAGGAACAAGTTGTCTGTATTGCTACAAATCGATGACAAGGAATAAAAAATGGATAATCTTATTCATTCTCATCCTATCCATGCTCTTGTTCACCATGCCTTCCATAAATCTTCCAATATGAGTGCTATGGTCAAACGTTCATTTACTATTGGATAGTTTTCACTTACACAAGGGACCGGATGGAGTGCCATCTGGAGGACCGGATGGAGTTCCATATGGAGGATCGGGTGAGGTATTGTTTACAATATAAATGATCACGATTGCGTTCAAGTATGATCACTCGAATTGGTTATGCCCGTTGCAATGACGAATTAGATGAATTAAATGGTGTATTTTGCAAATTTCATTTTGGCAATCAAATTAAAATTATAAATGTGTTTTATGATCAAATGTCCAAATCAAAATGTCTTACATGATTTTGTTTACCTCCAAAGTATAAACCATTCGAATTTAAACTCAACGCAATTATGATCACACATGGCGTTCATGTATGATGAATTTTCCCACGATTCAACCATTTCCATCATGATTGCACTAAGAAACGGGTACTTTGTCCTGATTGCTCATACCCTGTCTATTTCGCTCATCCTCTACTTGTTGTTTTTCACTCGCCCTCTGCCCGATTTTGGCCTCCTGCTCATCTCTTGCTCTGTAACCATGCCCAACCATTATATATGGTCTTCCTATACTGAGCTACTGGCCATTCTAGAATTCGTAGTGTTCCAGTAAGTCTTCCTTCGCGCGAGATGGGGACTTTTTCTGGCCAGTCTAAATGGACACAATGATGGCGTCTCTCTCTAATTCTCTCTCGAGTTTGATGGGAGAATTTCTTGCGTAGGGACTCTGGTTTTTTCGGTCTCTGAGGAATCCATTGCCTTGGCCACAAAATTTCCATGAGTTAGGGATCGGTGGTTCAAACACGATCAACTGCCACGTCCAAGTTATAACAGGGTGTTCAAGCCCAAACACCAAAATGTCTCTAGAGACAAAGGTTACTCGAAAGAATGGATCAAAGAAGAATTGATCAACCGTCTGATCATAATTACCATACTCATCACTTGTGAAGGTAGGTACTATGTTTTTAAAGCCTATCATTTCTTTCTTTTGGCCCATTTTCAATTGAATCAACAAACCCCTGAATTTTCCCTTCTATTTTCTGAAAAGCCTCGAGAAGATGTCTTCCCAGGTCTGTAAAAATTTGGCCAACCCTCACAACATATTATTTCACCATGGCCTCATTAAATTTCTTGTTATATCAGAATTGACAAAATAGAGTAAGACGTGGGAAGATTTACTCTACCAATTTTCGAATCCCCATCTCACAGTTAAGACAAGAAAGAGATTGGTCGATTCAGGGGATGTCACCCCACTTAATCCTCACTATCCAAAAATCCAAACCCTCCAGTTCAAACTATCTCTCTGTCTGATAAGAAAGCCAAGAAATTATTGATTCCCCTGCAACCTCATCTGGTAATAAAATTAAGAAGCCTGTTGATAATTCCCAATTGCCTTCAACACCTATCGATTCTAAACCTAAGAAGCTACAAGATTCATTTAATCAATATTTTCTTCGGTTCCTACAAAGAGGAGATGAGCTAATCGATTCAAGGGGAAATCCTTTCGAAGAATCACCCGAAGTATGAGTGGAAAGCCCAATATAAAACCTCCAAGTACTTCAGATCCTATCCAATTATCTTCTGACCATGAGAGCCCCCATAAAAAACTTAAAGAAGTTTTTGCAGAGGAGTCTAAGCCCAATAAAGAGATCAAACCTAAACCTATTACACCAAGTCTTCCTCACAAAAAAATGTTAATCCCTCCTCCCAGATGTGTACACTGTCTTCTAAACTTGATATACCTTCTTCATCTATCAAATAGCTTGAGCCTTCTTCTCTTGAGCCATCTGATCAGACCCCAACTATTGAGAAATTGCAAAAAGAGAATGCTCAGCTGCTTCAATAGTTGGTAGAACGAGAAATTGTGGATCAACATTTGCACCATGATAATGTTGGCCTGCAAGCAAAAGTAAACTCTCTTCAATGGTTGGTTGATCAAATGACTACCACCAATCACAGTCTTGGGATGAAATTGAAACATTGCAAAAGGCCTAAGCCAAAGTCCCCAGAGCATGAGGGAGAAGCTTCTAAATCTAATCCACCCCCTCCTTCACGAGTATAGTTATGTTGGGTGATCCATTTTTGTTTACAGAGGGACCTACAAACTCTTAGGCATGGGAGAAATGTTGATTTGGTGTTTTGACTATTTTTCCAATGACCAAATTCTTTTTGCATACGAAAATTATACATTTTATGCTCTTATTTAGTCATTTTTAAAGGTATTATCCAGCTTTGTGCATCAATTCTCCATGGAACAACACGAGGTATGTGTAATCATTGTTTTAAAATGGTTTTATGTTAATTCATATTCATTTGAATGATTACAATGTTCTAACAATTCGTGTTTACTTGCAACAAGCCAAAAATGTGATCTGGCCTTCCATCCAGTCCTTCGTCCAGACCTCCATCCGACACTCCATAAGGCACTCCATCCAGCACTCTGAGCGTAGTGGAGTTGGCGGTTAGCACATTGGTGGGCTTCGATGGACGAATCAGGAACATGGGTTGTGTTCCCACTCACAGCCTCCAGCTATGGAGCTCGTCACATTCAGACTTGGGTAGTTGCAGCGACCGCTATTTTGAGCGCACGAGGTTGTTGGGAAAGATGCTTTTTGTTAATGGAATGTAATGTATTTATGTCTTTAGAGAGTGTCGACACTTCCAGTGGTCAACCTATCAAGCTCTGTCTAACTCTATAAATACTTGTTTCATATGCATGAAGAGACAATGGGATTTTATTTATATACACAGACATTATATTCAAATTGGTTGTAAACTCTGTTTTTTATGATCAATATCAATGTTGTGTTAATTCTGTGACTGTGTTTTTCTAGTGAAGTAGTGCCATGACCTTCTGGGGGGGCCACCAGTAGTCTGGGTAGTTGTTCATATCAGTATATAGTTGTATTTTCATATTTGGCTTTTATCACTTACCAATTTCGAATTGCTTGCTAATTCATATCACTGTGTATATCTCTGTAATTTTGAATTGTTTGCTGAAATTGTATCACTGTACTTCTAACTTTCATTTTGCTTCCTAAATTGTGTGTGTATCATAGAGCATGTGTGGATGTCCATGTTTACTTGTTTAAATTTAGATATTTAACACTTTACTTGCAGGTTCCAGTTCACTTGTTTAGAAGTTGTTTAATTATGCTATCATGTCTTTTCCTCTTTGTTTCATAAAGCTATAAATCACTTTGCAAAGTATCTATTTAGACAATGTCCATTTATTAAGTTGTAATTTTCAAATACTCTCTGTAGGTGTGAATAACTTGTTAACCATGTTTCTAGCATCAACATGATAAGATAGAAGTTGATTTTGAGTTATGATTTTCAATGGTATCCTAGTTATAATTCTGTGTTATGATTTTTAATGAGATCATAGTTATGAATTTGAATTATGATTTATAATTAGTACTAGTTATGAGTTTGTAGGTTTGCATGAATTACTGATTTTGTACAGAGTATTTTCCAGTATTAGTGTAATAGAGAAAATGGTAGATGTTGAATCTCTTCTGCACAATGTTTGTAGATCACATGGATTACAAGAACATTTAATGTTTCTTTTATGATAGAAAAGATTTCTATAGACTGCCTTATACATACTCTACATTTCTCTGTAGAAGTTATCATTGAGTTAATTCCACTTGAATTGTCATTAGTGGTTAGACGCCATCGTGATGTAATTCGCCACCGTAGACTCAATCATCACATTTGAATACTGTCACAACACTCTTGTTTTCAGTTAGGTAGATTAGTGTTTATTCTCTGCAAGATAGAACTAATTGTGATTTCAATTAGGTAGATTAGTGTTTATTCTCTGCAAGATAGAAATAATTGTGATTTTTTTCTTTAAGAATGGAGTTCACTTGTAAAGATAATTCTGACAGATTATTTTCTTATTCAAAGATTGCTTGTTTATTCAGACATAGATTAAATAGTTTAGAGATAGATTATTTGTTATTTTCTTATTCAGAGATAGATTATTTGTTATTTTCTTATTCAGAGATAGATTGAATAGATAGATTAAATAGTTCAAAGATAGATTATTTTTTATTTGCTTATTCAGAGATAGATTAAATAGTTCATAGTCCTAGATTGTTCAAAGCTACTTAGATTAAATAGTTCATAGTCCTAGATTGCTTAAAGCTCATTAGTTAAAGGTTTGTTTGTATATTTAACATAGAACATGTTGTTTAAATGGATTTTAAAAGTGATATTTTTAAACTATAATTGTAAATTGAAAAGAGTGTTGATCCCTAGGGCAGACCATCTTCTTAGCTAGGTAATATTTTCATTATCTTTTCTTTCTAACTTGACTCATACTGTGTCACAACTCTAAGTTTACTTACCTCGGGTTGACAATTTAATTGAGGGAAATTAGTACATATAGAATACCCATCACTCGGAAGGGTTCAAATTTCATAGTTATACCAGGACAAAGGTTAGTCATCCAAACATAGTCCAAATTAGGCTTTGAGAGGTACATAACTTACAATTTACATAAATTTTGATTGGAATATCCATTTTTGGTGATTCAAAATCTGTGAAAAAGTGGAAAAAGAGGATAATTGTTATTTTTTCATATAGCTCCAAAGCCTCCTCCAAAATTTAATTCACCAAATAAGCCTCCAAAAGTATCATCTATAAATCATGAAGAAAATGAGGAGATATATAACAAACTATCCAAATTGTAGGAACAACTTAATGATTTGAGTGCTAGGTCAATAAAAAGAGATGAGTTGGTAAACACAAAAAAAAAATCAATAAATGGAAAAGAAGATGGATGAAAATAAGAATGACATGAAAATAAAATATGGATGAAATGGAAAATATGATGGATAAGAAGAAGGATGAAAATAAGAATGACATGAAAAAGAAGATGGGTGAAAATAAAGAAGAAATACAAAAATCCATGAAGGAATTGCAAAATTCCATGTCTTCCATCATATTACATGATCTAGATGAGAGACTCCATAAAGGAGACATTGAAATGAAAGGAAATCATGAAAATAAGGAGAACAAGGTTGTTGAGACTCAATCACATATGGGGGGTATTTTGTCACTTTTGGAGAGTGTTATCACGCAAAATGCAGGTTGGGAAAAGCCCAACCCAATACAAAATATGGATATAGTGGTGGGAGATTTTACCCACTATTACGTCAGATAAACCCTCCCCTCTCCTTAGTGAAGGAAGAATCCAACACAAGGGGGGAGTCTCGGGTGACCCTGGGGGGAAATGAGATGGAAAGTGAGACTATGGAAGTGATACCCCTATAGGTAAAGTTACTAAGTGGAATATGTCTTGGAAAGGAGTCTTGGAAGTGGTTAATAGTTTCCAAGAAACTTGAGTGCCTACAAAATATGATTGTACCTGCTCGAGACATAAGAAAATATGAGTATGTGTTGGCGCATGCCTATTTTGGGCACAGGCCTATTTTTGGAGAGAAAGATCTATTTTTGGATCACATGCCATAGGTGGAAGAAACGAATCATGCAGAACGAGGAAAAGAAATGTGGCGTGCATGAAGACAGACCTAACCATGTTAGGGTTAGGGTTTTTGACAAAATTGTAATGGCTATAAGACAATAGAGTAGTATAAATAAAGAACTAGGAGGTCTAGGTTGGTGGTTCAGTTTGGTTGTTATGATTGTTGTTGATTAGGGTTCGGTTATTGTTATTGTTGTTGAGTCGAATCAACTATTTTTGAGGGTTAGGTCACAGACTATGGAGTCTGGTGTGATGTAGTCCTCCTCGTAGAGGGTATTTACCCTCCTTTTGATTGTAATCTTGAAGATGTAATGCACACAACACATATTTTGCACAAGAATGAATAAAAGAGAAAAAGAGACAGATCTTTGTGGAAGTAGCCCTAGGGGGGGATGAACCACAATAAATCCATTGTGTTCATCTTTCTAAATGATTGTTTTAATGTTATGTTATGTATCAATTAAAGAAGGAATGCTTAAATTTGATTATAACAACATGCATGCATAGTTAGATGAATGAATGAATCCTAGAAGTAGATGAATGAATACTAATGTTAATGCATAAGGCAAAGGATAAAAAGACAGTCCCAATCCCTTTCTAGACTGCAAACACCTGAGTATTGCAGTCCCCCATAAAGCTATCTTGGGTGAGACTGTGTTGTGCACTATGTGCACAACGTTTCCTTCTGGTTTACCAGGAGAGCCGATAGTTTTTAGGGTTTTGTTGGAAACCTATTGAGATCGTAACCTAGGTCAACTCAAGCGTCCAACGAATGGTTTCATTGTTGAATGGAACTGCACAGGATTGAGTGGAAGGGATCTATTGAAGAAAATCACAAAGAATGAAAGCATATAAGGGAATGTGCAAACCATGGAATCCAATGAAGGTATAGATTGAAAGTTAGTTAAGGACAAAGGAACTCAAGTTGGCACAGAAGGACAACATAAACCATAAGTTTACACCGCGCAAATATCTCGACAAATATGTGTTTAGCGACTTTCATGAAGTATTTTTATGTGATTTCCTGCATTTGTTGCAGGAGTGGTTATTGAGGTTGAAGGAAAATCATCCTACGAATAAGATCAAACAACTAGAGTGGCATCCTATGGATATCGTACAGTTACAACAAGTTAATAATAAATTTATGTGCGTAGTAGATTTTTGGTTAAACAATATTATTGCAGGGTTTATCACTGAATTTTTTGTTGATACCACAAATTCATACACTACTACAGAGAAATATTTTCTGAAGGCACATAGAAGTAGGCACATTAGATCACTATATACTTCTATCAATATTTTAATGTATGGCAAAGGTGTGATGACCATGGAATCAAAAAGATAAACTTCCCTCTGTGCATGGGGGAAGGGGGGAAACACTAACAAGAGTTTGAGATATGGACATGGAGATGGATAAGGGGAATATAAAGGAGGCCATGGACCCAATAATTATGGAAAAGGACCATACAAATCAGATAATGGAAAAGCTGGAAAGATGCCCAACGAAAGACCTTACCAATATAAGATGAATAAAAAAAAGAGGCCCATAGCTGACATAGAGGGTTTGGCGAGCGATGAATAAGAGGTAGAGGATATCGAGGATATGGAGAAGATTGAGGAAATCCTATGCACAACATATGAGAGGAAACAAATAGGTCCCGTGTCAGGAACAAAAGGTAGAACTCTAGTCCAGATCACAATTATTGTGGAACCTACAACTCCATGTGCGATTAATACACCTGAAAGAAAACCAGTTGTTAGACAACCAAATTTTAGTAGAAGAGGAGCAACAGGTCAGGGGTCTAATCAAGGACAACCAACTGGGGGAGAAATTTCAGGAAGTAACAGTCAATTATCTACACCAAGCAGAGGCAGTGGTTCAACACAGTTCAAAATGGTAGGACTAGATCCCACTATTAGATTACCATAGTTTTGGGGAAAGGAATCTGAGGACCCTGAAAAACATCTATTTATCTATGATAATATATGGGAAGCAAAGCAGATCATAGATGAGGATACAAAAGTTACATAGTTAGTTATAACACTTAGAGACCGTGTGTTACATTGGTACATGAGCCTTGATGTAAACATTCCACAAGGAGCGCCTAAAACTGTCATAGAGCTGAAAAAGTTTATGGTAAATGAATTTCAGAAGCCAAGCTTAGAATACTAGTACATGAATGAAATGATTGAAATCAGATAGAAACCAGGTGAGTCTATCTAGGAGATTGATCAGAGGTTCAAATATCGGAAAGGTAAGTTGAAGTATTCTATTATTGAAATGAAACATTGATAGTTATTTGTGAACTCACTATTACCATGCATGAAGTATCCTTTGAGATAGTATAAGTTCCAAACTCGAAAAGAGGCCCTACAAGCATCCCTACAGTTGGAAGAAAAGTATCAACAGAAAGATCCATCAATAGAGGAACTGAAAGAATATCCAAAGAATCTGACATTTCAGTTGAACCATAATAAGGCGAAAGAGAAGAGAGACTTTATTTGGTGTATGTTATGAAGAATAGAAGGACATCATAAGAATGAATGTCCAACCTTTGCGCAGTACTTGGCAGTAGGGGTTCCAAACCCCTTGCTAATAGGAGGACCATGGTGTGATATTTTTAAGACACATGGGCATGATCCATATCATTATCCAATGATGCATAAGTATTAGACAATGTGAAAAAGATTGTACTACAATTTTTTCAAATCAGTGGTTCATGATGATAAGGATTGTAGAACATTGGGATTGATGAGAGAAAGAACTTCAGACACCCATAGGGTGCAAGAAGAGATGATGAAAGTCCAAGTTGCACCACAATTCAATAATGGGAAACCACAATTCAATCCCCCACATCCGCAATACAACAATGTGCAGCCATAGTGTAATCCCATGCAGTATAACCATATACCCCAATACAATGCATCGCGAGGAGATAGAGGTGGATTCATATTTAAAGGCCAAGGCAGAGGATGATTTGGATGGGGAAGAGGGCCTATAGTCTACCACAACTGTCAACAACCAAGACATTATGCAAGATACTGTCCACTTCCACCTGCTACATTCATGTATTGTCCCGCAAGAAATCATGACACCTAAGATTTCCCAACACTATTGGGAAAAATACAGGAAACAAAGGAACCAGAACAATCAGAATGTCAAGTGGATTTCTACAGAAACCAGGGATGACAGGAAAAACATCAATATAGTTACTCGAGGAGGATCCAAGATAGGATTTGATGTAGCAAAACAAGATCCAACTCAACACCAGTGGGTCAAAAGAAATACTGAGCCACAAAATCATTTTGACGTGCAGAAAGAAAAGGAAACATTTAAGGAAGCCATACATGAGATTCTCAAGGAGAACATTGCATCTACATCAATACTTAGGATCCACCAATGTACGAGATGCGATGTTCAATGGATCACGCCAACAAAGTACAACCTTTATAGCAAGTAAGTAACAAAAATACTTTTCTGAAATCTTGTGTTAAGTTATTGCATGATCCATCATCCATTAAGGTCTTACATAATTTTCTAGAAAGATGTAACACAAAAGTAAAAGGGAAGTTAGAACAGAAAATAGGCAAACATCTCCTTACAAGATGAAGAACAAGTAGGGAATTCAAGATCAATTCCAACATTTTGGATTTCAATATGGGAGATATCATACTTGATTTAGGCTCTGGAGTAAATGTCCTACCTAAGAATACATGGAAGTGTATGGGGGAACCCAGATTAGGATATTCAAATGTCTAGTTGAAAATATTAAATCAACATAGAGTTTTACCAATTGGAAGACTTAAAGGTGTGACAGTAGACTTGGATGGAGTTTGCACTGTGGCATATTTATAAGTGATAGAGATAGTATATGGCACAACACCCTAGCCAACATTACTTGGATTGGATTGAGCATTTGAAAACCAAGTTATGATCAACTTGAAGACAAGGAAAATTACTTTTGAATCATGTGAATATAGAGTGATTTCACCATTAGATCCTTCAGAAGGAGAAAGGTTTTTAGAGGTGACATGTTTGGACTTGGAAGAAATAAATATTTTATATAAGACCACTAAGCAAGAATAATATTATGTCAACCCAACTTCAGATGGGGTACGCAACTGGAGAATCATTACATCATGTGCTTTAGACTCAGACAAAGGTTTGGAGAACTAGCAACAGAGACTACATGAAGTCTCCACAAGGAGGTGTGTGTTGGCACAGGGGCAAACCCGGGGTTCAACTCTAACAGTGCACCAACAAGCCCTAACTACTGGCCCTTTTGGAAACACCTGTAGAGCATATGCAGTCTCACCTGAAGTAGCAATAGGGGGTTGCAGAACACAGGTGTCTACAACCAGAGGAAATGCAAGTGGATTCAAAAGAACAACACACGGATATCTAGTTATTCCTTTACCAAATTAAGTCTACTTTGCATATCTATATCTCAGATCTAGCACAATAATGCAATGACAAAATAACAAAAGGCAAAGAACACATCATCAATCACACATAACAACAGCATATGCGTGGTTCACCCTCTCCCTAGGGATGCGTCCACATAACTGTGTTTCTTGATATATTATATGAAAACATACAGTTCTATCTACGCACTTAGCTTGCAGATATCTCTCTCTTTCCCTTCTTGTCCCCCCTCCTTGCGCACCCAGCTGCAAGGTTGATCTTCGCACCCAACTAAAGATCTTACAATACGATAATATTCTCACAACACAATGCTTCCTCTCATGTGATCAATAATAATCACTCCCTTAACCTACAATGACGAACTCAGAACAAACCCATCCCAGGTCCTCTAGACCTTTATTTATACATTACATGACAAACGTCTAGGTTTCAAAACCCTAGCTCCCAAAATCCTAGGTGTCTAAAACCCTAGGTCAACTTGACCCGCATTTTCAGGGATTTTTCCTTCTTTCCCATGCGGTGCTCTAAAGCATCCGTTGGTGGATTTTTCCGATTGTTGAGTTGTCCACAATCCATCTTCCTTGCTAACCTGTCTTCCTCGATCTTCTCATTCAACGACTCATTTTCCCTTAGTTCACTCCTTCTTTTCTTCTTCTTTGACCACTTCGACCCATTCTCAGTCAATGTGACTTCCACGCAGTTCATACTTTGCCTTTCTTCCTGAATCTTCACTTTCTTCCCTAACCAAGGGCCAACAGGCCCCCAACACTCACATGTGACTTGTCCCGAGGCACTACAGGTATGAAACTTTTGTTTTACTTCGACTTCAGACTGCATGGAGAAGCCTGTGCTTTCTTCTTTGCCCCTCCCTTCCTTGTGCAAACTATATTTTCTGTGTCTGGTACCCAGTTTTAACTACACCTGGTTACCTAGACCCTTCTTTTTACGCCTTTACTAAGAGATACGAGGCAGCTGGTTGTCATAGTACAATTTCAACCAGCTCTCGTTCACTAAACCTTCCTTCCATTATCCATTCAAAGTATTCAACTAAGCAGCTCATCCTTCTGTAACATAGGAAACCTCATATGGCCCAAGCCAATGTGTCATGAACTTGTTGTCATATACCAATACCAGATCTCCTTGCCTAAATGATTTATTCTTGATATGCCTGTCGTGGTAGGCCTTCTCTCATTCCTTATGTACATGTTGATGGAATCCTGCAATGAACCTGTCTTCTTCTAGTTCTACCAACTTCATGAGCCTGTTTTGAATAGATCTAGTGTCATCCATATCTGTGAATGTTGTGATTCTTATACTAGAAACCAAATGTTCCATAGGTATGGCTACTTTTAGGCCATAGACTAGCTTAAAGGTAGTCTACATTGTCATCTTCTTGCAAGTGGTTCTATAAGCCCATAACACTACGGGTACTCTCAAATCCCAATCATCTCTGTTTACACTGCAAATCTTCGTCAGCATTGTCTCCAAGATCTTATTGAAATCTTCTACTATTCCATTCACTTGTGGGTGGTATGGCGTACTCTTCTGATGATGAACTTAAAATTCCTGAGTTAAGGCTTCAATAGTCTTATTAATAAAATGTGTACCTTGATCGCTCATCAAGGTCTTTGGGCATCCAAATCGGGTTATGATCTCATCAAATATGAATCGTGCAACTGTAGTTGCACTACATTCATTAAATTCTCTTGATTCTTCCCATCTGGTCAAATACTCGGTCGCAATGATGATGTAACGAGCTCCTGTGCTCTTTCCTGGTGGGTTGATTGGTCCCACAAAATCAATGGCCCATTTCTCGAATGATTATAATGTTAATTGTAATGCTAAAGGAATCTCATCTCTTCTGGAAGGTTTCCCAACTCTTTCACATACATCGTAGGCTCTATATTATTCCTTAGCATCTTTGTGTAAAGTGGGCCACTAGAGGCCAACTCTGAGAACCTTCTGCAATGTTTCTTTTTCTACATAATGTCCTCCTACGATGCCCTCATGTGCTTCTGCAAAAATCAGTGGTCTTTCTGCCTCCATAACACATCTCCTCAAGATCTCATCAGGTCCCATCTTATAAATTTGTCCAGCTATAAGTGAAAAATCTATAGCACAAACTACCCGTTGTTTCTTCTGAATGGCTATATATTTGCAGGGTGTCATTCTTGTTGATAGGAACTGGACTATCTCAGTGAAGTGATCATCAACCTTTTTGATGGCCAACAATTGTGCATCTGCTAGTGTATCCTCCAAACTGGTAGGTTTCTCTCCATGTTCTAACCTAGACAAATGGTCAGGTCCCTTGTTCATTCTCTCTGGCATGACCACTATCTCAAAATCATATTCCTGGAATAGCAGTATCCATTTGCATATTCTTCCCCCCAACACTGGCTTGTTGACTAGGTACTTCAGCATAGACTAATCATTGAACATCTTAAAATGTCCTCCCAACAAGTAGTGATGAAACTTCTGCAATGCATACACCATGGCTAAACCTTCTCTTTAAGTGGTAGTGTAATTTATCTCAATTGTAGAGAGCTTCCTGCTAGAAAAGGCTAATGGATGGTCAATATCTCCTGCTCCTGGTTCTGTTAACACTAATGTTGGCATAGGGGCAGACCCAGGGTTCAACGCTACAACAACACACCAACAAAACCCTAACTACTGGCCCTTTCGGCAACACCTACGAAGCAGATGAAGTCTCACCCGAGGTAGAGGCAGGGGTGGTTGCAAGACTTAGGTGTATGCAACCTTAGCTAGGACACAGATCTGTGATTATAACACTTAGCAATCACCTAGCATAGATTATTCATCAATATTCAACCCTCGTGATACTTCGCAGATAACAAAGAGCATCACAGTATGTACTTAGATCTAAGATAATTCAACACTTATCCATAACAAGATAGATTAGATTCGGCAAATCAAGCACTAAGCATCTTACATACCAGATCTAATATTCATTCATCTCTCAAAAGAAAAAAAGCATAAATAGATCTATCTAAACACATCAAAGCACTTAGAAAAGGAAGAGACAAGCACATCAGGTCGAGGCATAGAGAACAACACACATATTTACCGTGGTTCACCCCCACCTTGGGGCTCTGTCCACAAAGTCTTCTTCTTTATTAGCTTTAGTTAATCAGGTTACAGCACAGAGCCCTCCAAATCCCTCTTCGCATAGGACAGAATATTTGCACATCTCGCTAGATCCTTCTTCCTTGCACTACAACACAAATCCTTCTATAGTCTCTCACAAGGACTTGCACTTAGCTCTGCAAGTCTTACACAAAATGCACAAAGCCTTGATCACACAGATTCAACCCTTGGCACTTAGCCTACATCACATAGATATTTCATCCACTACTTATCTATATGGCCTAGACATCTATATATACATACAAAATAGGCCTAAACATGGGTAAACCCATGGGCTGACATCCCAATACCATTACATTATCCCCAAAAATCCAAAAAGGACCCAAAAAGGGGTCTAGCTTCCACGATTTCCTCTTCGTGTTGTGCTCCATCTTTGACAAGTTGTCGAAGTCCCAAAAATGGTCAAATATGACCAAGTGTTCCTTAAAACTTGGTTAGGGCCAATAGGCCCCCAACACTCACCTGTGACTCGTCCCGAGTCACTCAGGTCTGGGAAACTTTGCCTCAAAGGTCTCAAGCTTAGCTCGAGCTACTTAGACTTGTCTCTGTGCTACTGCTTCTTGCTCAACGAATTCCTGAACAACCGCTTCACTAATAGGTCCTTCTAGTTGCTGCTCGACTGTAACAACTACTTGTTCTAGTATTGTTCCTTGGACTTCAATTTCTTCAAACAGTAGGTAGACTGTCTCCTAGCTCGACTAGAGTTTCTGGGTGACTTCCATCACTCTGTTCTGTGTGGTAAGAATGATTTTTTAGGCAATGCATTGTTCCAGGAGTCTCTTCATCCTCTCGATGGGTGATAGGAGCTTGAGCTGCACCTGTACTGTATCTGCGTGATGCTTTTCTTCATGGAGTTGGGACTCCAGTTTCTTCAACTCTGGGTCTTCAGATAGTTGTTCATATATTTGCGCACTTCTGCGACTTAGCTGTTTACATTCTGCAGCAAGTGTTTTAATCCTCTCAACTGCACTCTGAGCATTCGATTCTCCCTGGTCGCGCACTTATTGTGGAGTCTGTGGTATGGTCTGAAGCTCTAATTCCACGACCCTTTGTTGAATTTGTTGAATAACTTCAGCCAGCTTCATCACTTGGCGCTCTATGGGCTCTTCGACCTTCTTCTCTAAGCTGGTCGCAAAGTGAAATGCTTTGTTGACTGCTTCTTCAATTCCTATATGCTTTGCGAGCAACTGCTCTTTCTCTTTTTGAATCTTTTCTCTATCTTCTTCAATTTTTTCTTGGAGAGCATTCTTCTCTTGTTGCGCGGCTTGGTGTTGTTCAATAATTTCCTCCTATGCTTTCTTTAGGGCCTGGGTGGCCTGCGCTTTTTCTTCCTGAGCATGTTGAAGGCGTACTTCGACTACATCAACAATCTTGTGAAGCTGAATTGATTCATCTCCCACTTCTGTTGTTCCTTCTGGCAGAGGTGTCGTAGAGATTGCTCAGCTAGACTGGAGTGCTTGTTGTACTCCTTGGAGCGCGATCTCAATTTGGCTATACATTTGTTCCTGCTTCGCCTCCTACTTCTCTATGATTTCCTTTGAAGCATCATTGATCACTGCAAAAATGAAATCACAGTCATCCAATGTGAGGGCAGTTCACATCTTGGTTACAGGGGTTCTTGGTTTCTTTCTGGAGGAAGATTTTAGAGGTGAGACCTTCCTTTTCTTTGATGAGTCTTCTTCATCCCTAGGTAGTGGTACTTCAAATTTTCGATTTTCTGTACCTTCTTCATCATCACCTTCTTCATCTGGTGTAATGGAAGCCATCCTTACAGATAGGCTATCAACATCCTGGACTTCTTCAGTCTTCTTCATCATTTTTTCTTTCTTTGTCTTACTGGGCCTAGGTGTATTATGCACAATTCTGGGGCTGTCGATGTCATACATTTCTGCGAGGTCTGCTTAAACAAGGAGGTCCGCTGACCATTCCTTGGTGATCTCTTCCAGGTCTTCTTCTGTCAGCTTATAATAGGACTGAAGTTGTTCCTAGTGATCATCAGTGCGTGGGGTTAGGTATATAAAGTGGTGGTCCACGCTGAACTTTATCAAAGTTCAGAATCTTTGTAAAGTGTTCGGGGTTATGCGAGGTTCACTCCTTATGGCTGCTTTCAATTGGTTATAGTATGCATGGAAAATGACATTCGATTTCCATTGCTTGCTCATGTCGTTCGAGTACCATAGTGTACTGAATTTCGTGGCTAGTGACTCAAAGGGGTCAAGGTCCGGGAAGGTTGCACCTTCTGGTAGCTCCCATGCAACAAAAGTGATCAGTATCAGGAGCCAGCTAAAATGGAATTCATGCCCCTGATCCTGGGCTTCTCTGTAGTCAATCTCTAGTTGATTCACCAGGTACTTCACCCAGTTCATCTGTAGTCCCTCTGAGCACTTTCCTGTGAGGTCAACTACAAAGCCATATACTTGTGTTGGTTGATTCTTGTGTACCAACTTCCCTGCGATCAGTTGGCATGTGCGGCGCACTGCACCACTTTCAATAGAAGCTACCTTGTAGCCTCTCTCACCTTTCTCAACATCACCATAGGCTTCTTTGATATTCTGCGCAAGAGCACGGTCTGCTGTCTTTCCAAGATAATACTCATGGGGATCAGGGCCCTGCATGCTAAGCTCAGTGATCCTATTGATCAGTGTTGGATAAATAGTTATGTGACGGTCTAACCACAGGTATCCTCTGTGGTAACTTGCTAGCAGCAATTTTACACAAGCATTCACGTCCTGGTGTCTGTCGAAGTGCAGTATTTTCATAACGTTGAGCAAAGTAGACTGCACGAGGTTCATCGTCCATTGCCGAGGGATGAGATTCAAAGTAGACTGCAAAAATTCAACGATGTAACCTTGTCTTGATCTACGTGGTAGGTGTGTACTCCTTTCGGTAGATATGCAGTGACTAGGGTGTATTCAAATTCTCTAAGGACATTGTCCCTGTTAATCTCATCACTTAGAGGGGGTATGTAAGCTGGTAGGATGGATGGCACTAACTTCACGTTGGCTATGTCATTCTTATGCTTAGTTCGTCTCTCTGCGCCAGCTCGAGATGTTCCTACTTGAGCAGTCGATGGGGAGGATTGCACTCCTCCTGTCAATGATGCTTGGACTCCGATAGACATTCTTCTTTCAGACATGACTCTCTCAGTCATTAAATCGAGAAGGACCTCTATGACGGATTCCTCAAGTACGATGAGCTCGTTGCAAATACACACTCGAGAAAGATAATCGGGGTCACGATGATCTCAAAATACTGCACTAGGATGAATAATCTACTTCCAATGATCACTATAGACAATCACTAGTTCTGCGGGCTTCAACTTTTCAGTTGGAAAAAGTGTTCTTCGGGCACGACGCGATGAGCTAAATAGGAAATTCGTGAATGGTCTCCTTGCAACGGGTATGAAGATTCCATGGACATTGATCCATTTGTTATGGCATGGTCCAACAGTAAGGTGGTGATCCTTTAATTCTTTTCTATCCAGTCGGGGCGAAATTCGAACAGGTATATCGTTCCAACGGCTATATTGCTTCGCCACGACGAAGTGACATATGTCGTTGTTCTGATATCTCGGTGAAGCTCAATTCCTGTGATTTTTCCTTCTGCGAAGTTTCCTTTGGAATCTTCTATAAATTTTTGATCTTGGCTCTCTTCTTACTTAGATTCCTAGACTTCTTCCTAGTGAGCTTCGTCTCAGTCATCCTTTTTCCTTTCTGATTCTTATCTTCTCTCAACATAGTCACTTCACGATGTTGAGATTATTTCTTCAGATCCAAGGGTAATACTCCTTCATCATATGGATTAGGTATTTCGGTCTTCTTTCGTTCCTCTAATTCTCTTATAGCTTCAACATCCAAGTCCCTGGTGTTCAATAGATTAGATCTGTTCTCTTTTTCTTCCATCAAGTAGGCGATCCTTTTAGTCATAAATTCCATGAGTTCTTGCTTCTTCTGTTCTAGGGCTTCCTTTTCTTCTTTTTTCCAGATCTGGTATTTTTCAATCCAGATATTTCCTAAAAAATATGGAAATGGGGCATGTTCCTCAATAAATTTAATAACTTTGAATTCTTCCTCTTTCGAAGCTCCATGGGTACTCATAGCTATCTGGGTAATCTTGCCACATAGGGTTACCATTTTTCCTTTAAACAACCCTATTTTTCCTAGTGAAGGAACCATAGCAGGCCTTCCTAGGGTTTCCCAAGTAATTTATGTCATAATGTTCATATGTGTTCCCTCATCCAGAGCACATTCAATGCTGAAGTCTCCTATTCTTACTTCAATTTTCTCCTTTTCTTTGAAGATCTCTGACAAACTAGCATCTTTATGTTCATCCAGGGTTTTTTTCATTTTCAGTAACATAATTTTTTATTCTTTCTGGGGTTCTTCTATAATATTAGTCTCTTGATCTCCTTCAGGGTTTGCTTGCTCCATATTCAGCTTTTTAAGTCTAGCAATCATTCTAGGGAAATCCAGTACTTCATGGTCCATAGCCTTACAATAGAGGCAACTAGGGTTTCTCCCAGGGCATTCCTTAGCAAGATGTCCTGGTATTCTACAACTGTAACAAAGAGTTAATCCTCTCTTTCTCTTCAATGATCCCCAACTTTTCTTGTACTGCTTGCTAGGGTCATAATGCCTAGCTTGCAAAAATTTCTTTCTAGGATCCTGCATCCATTGGTTAGTCCAAAAATTATTTCTATGCATAGGTATAACATATCTTTCATTATTCTTATCAGATCTATTCATATCAAATGTTCTTTCATCTAATAATTTCCTAGTTTTCAAGCTAGGACAAAATCTATCAAGCATACCTAAATCCATACTTTAGAAAAAAAAAAAATTCACTTCTTTTACTTCTACAGGGCACAAAGCTTCCAGATCTAAGAACTTTTAACTATTATTACCTTTATCAAAGCACAGAGCTTACAGATATTACTTCTTTTCTTTAGTATCAACCTCTTTTCTTGCAGATCTGACTTCTTTCCTTCAAATCTGTCCTTCCTTCTTCAACACAGAGCTTTTCAGATCAAGTGGATCACTGTGCACTAGGGCATAGATCCATGCACAAAGCTTTCACAATTTTAGGACGAATATTTTCACAAAGCTTCTTTTGCTCAGTTCCCAGCAATCACAGTCTCAGGTCTCGACAATGGAACCATTTGTTGGCACAGGGGCAGACCTGGGGTTCAACGCTACAACAATGCACCAACAAAACCCTAACTACCAGCCGTTTCATCAACACCTGCGAAGCAAATGAAGTCTCACCCGAGGTAGAGGCAGGGGTGGTTGCAAGTCTCAGGTGTCTGCAACCTTAGTTGGGACACAGATCCGTGATTATAACACTTAGCAATCACCTAGCATAGATTATTCATCAATATTCAACCCTCATGATACTTCACAGATAGCACAGAGCATCATAGTATGTACTTAGATCTAAGATAATTCAGCACTTAGCCACAACAAGATAGATTAGATTCGACAGATCAAGCACTAAGCATCTTACATACCGGATCTAATATTCATTCATATCTCAGAAGAACAAAACATAAATAGATCTATATAAACACATCAAAGCACTTAGAAAAGGAAGAGACAAGCACATCAGGTCGAGGCACAGAGAACAACACACATATTTACCGTGGTTCACCCCCACCCTGGTGCTACATCCAAAAAGTCTTCTTCTTTATTAGCTTCAATTAATCTGGTTACAACACAGAGCCATCCAAATCCCTCTTCGCATAAAAAAAAATTTCTACGTAGCTCGCTAGATCCTTCTTCCTTTCCCTACAACACAAAGCCTTCTACAATCTCTCACAGGGACTTGCAATCGGCTCTGCAAGTCTTACACAAAATGCACAAAGCCTTGATCACACAGATTCAACCTTTGTCACTTAGCCTACATCACATATATATATCATCCACTACTTCTCTATATGGCCTAGACATCTATATATACATACAAAATAGGCCTAAACATGGGTAAACCCATGGGCTGACATCCCAATCCCATTACATTATCCCCCAAAACCAAAAAAGGACCCAAAAAGGGGTCTAGCTTCCACGATTTTCACTTCGCGTTGCGCTCCATATTTGACAAGCTGTCGAAGTCCCAAAATTGGTCAAATATGACCAAGTGTTCCTTAAAACTTGGTCAGGGCCAAAAACTACTCCTAATGCAATAGATGAAGCATTGACATGCACATGGAATTCCTTACTCCAATTTGGGAAAACCAGAATGGGTGCAGTGACCATTTTTTGTTTCAGTGTGTCGAAGCTCTACTGACATTCCTCTGACCATTGGAACTGACAATATTTCTTTAATAACTTCTCCACAGGTGTTGTTATCTGTGCATAGCCCTTGATGAAATTTTTGTAGTATCTCGTATGTCCCAGTGTAGTGCGCAACTGTCTAACCGAAGTAGGAGGAGGTAGATCAACAATTATGGAAATCATGGAAGGATCTACCAACAACCCCTTCTTACACACAATATGGCCTAGAAGCACTCTAAAGGGTGAAAATAAGATACACTTCTTCAGGTTCAGGGCAATCTGAAATTGCCTTCACTCATCCAACATTAGTCTTAAGCATTCAATATGATTTTGCAACAAGCTAAAAACAATCAAATCATTAAAATATGCTTCCAAATATTTATGTAAAAATTACTTGAATCCTTTGACCACCACCCTAGAAAATATGGTTGGTGCATTCTTCAGTCCGAAAGGCATCACTGTGTACTGGAAAGAACTCCATTCTGTTACAAATGTGGTCTTATGGAGGTCTTCCTTAGCAATCCTGATATGATGATAACCTGAGAATCCATCCGTGAAGGAGTAAACTTCCTATCCTCCCACATTATCTAACACTTCATCAGTAAATGGTGTAGGGAATGGATCATGTAAGCATACATCATTCAGCTTCCTTAAATCTACACAGATTATGATCTCTCTTGACTTCTTATCTTGCACCACCATAGGGATAATCCATTCTTAATCCTGAAAAGGTTCTATGATTCTTTCTTCCAACATTCTGTATAATTCAATCTTGAATTTATTTTTATACTTCGGATTCAGTCTATAAGGTCTCTACTTGACTAGTCTTGCATCTAGTTTCAAGGGGATCTTCATTTCTCCCATGTGCCCTTTAATGCCCTTCATGTTTGTGAACTTGGTTGGGAACAAGTCCTGATATTCATGTAGTATTTCTGTGATCTTATCCATAGTGGCATCATCCCAATAATCTCCAACGTTTGCGAGCTTAGGTGATTTCTTTGTTCCAATATTAACTTTCTTGATTTTGATTGGTTGTCCAATGAAGGGTAGTTCAACTCTTGATCCTTCTATGTCTCTTTGTTCTTTATTTTTCGTGATGTTCACATTCCTGGGATCAGCTTCTTCATCAACATTGATATTGTAACAACCTTGCAGTTTATGAAGAGGTGCAGTCCATTCATCCTCTTCTTTCTCCATGGGGAGTTTAGGTGCCTCCTCAAAGACTTTCTATATTGCAACTTGTAGAGCTTGATCTACTTTGGGGTACTAACTTTCAAATAAAAATGTAGTTACAAAGTTCTAAGTCATACCATACCAATCTGAAGTGGTGAGGCATAGTTCTTATTGAAGATACCAATTAATAGGTATTGTGTCCAAAGTGTTAATGAATTTATGCACCCACTGCTCTTGATGAATGTTGCTCCAGGCCTTCTCACAATTTTTCACATGGTCCTTCGGACAACTCTGACCCGTGTATCGAACTTCGCACCCTTCGACTTGGTCTGAAAAGTGCATTGTCATCAAAGTGAGAGATTGCACCCATTCCGCGATGTTATTCTTGTATGTTCCCCACCATCTCGTTGAAGTTTCTTTCAAGGCTTCATCCAGTGCCAACAATCGTTGTTGGACTGGCACAATTTCTTCAAATTTTGAAAAGAATGTTTCTAAATGATTTAAAACATCAAATGTGGGAAGATTTCTTACTTCTATGCCAATCCAATGAACTTCCTGGTCAATATGGCACATCTCCATGTAGAAACTTCATACATTTTGTTTTTCCAGTTCTCTAGTGCTTCTTCTAAATCTAATGAGCATGCACTATCACTTCGCCAGCTTAAGTTCCCATCTGTTGTAGGATTAATGTAATCATGTTGCCTTGTTGTTAATTTATATATATTCTCTAGTTCATAAGCATGGTCTTCTTCTATGATGGGTTCTGTGTATCTGCAACCTTCATCGGGATCAAGAGGTGAAATGACCCTAAGTCCATCACCTTCAAATGTCATTCTTATTTTCTTTAAGTCAACAACAGTGGAATTGTTGAAATCCCAATCAATTCCTAACAGTGGAGGATAAGGACAATTATCATCAACTATCTCAATCACCTCGAAGTCCACAAACATCCTTACCCCGTTGATGTCTACAGGGACATGCTCCAGCCTTCCAAAGGGACTTACTACCTGCTGATTATCCATCCCGAGCCTGATAGGGGAGTAAATCAACTTAGGTTTTCCCATCAGTGCCCAGGTCTACTTCGTCGAGGACCACATAATCTATGTCATAACCTCCAATATGATCATTAAGGTGTAGTTCCTTATTTGTCCTTCTCTTTCAGGCTACTTGATGTACTAATTTACTCAGTAGAGGATATACCCTCCCTATTTCATATTATTTGATCAAATGTTTTCATTCTTTCACATCTTTTTCATCCTTAATCAAATTAATGCAAGTACATAAGAATTCCATAATCTTTCTTACCTCTTTTCCTTCCCCAAGCAAAGCAGACTGATCAAATTCCAAAGGCATTCCACATTCTCTCACTTATGGTGTTGGCATGTTTATAGGTAGGTGTGCTTGTCATTGATGGAAAGTTCAGAGTATGCAACAATGGAAAAACAAGGACAGGTTCAGATACTGGGAGTTGGAGGAGTCAAGAGTCGAGACTCTCCATCACAGGAGTCCCGAAATCATGAAATGTGAAACCCAGAAAACCTGAAACAGGCACATCGATCGGAGGTTCGGATACTGGGAGTTGGAGGAGTTAAGAGTCAAGACTCTCCAGCATAGGTGTCCCGAAATCGCGAAATGTGAAATCCCGAAAACCCAAAACAGGCACTTCGACCGAGATTTCGGATACTTAGAGTTGGAGATGTCAAGAACCATCACGATAGGAGTCCCGAAGTGGCGAAATGTGAAACACCAAAATATGTTGGTCCGACTCCATTTTGTAGTTTCATATACCAGGATTCCACAGACCGGGATTTGGAGATATCAAGGACCCTCACGACAAGAGTCCCGAAGCGACAAAATGTGAAACGTTGAAATATGTTGGTCTGACTCCATTTCGGAGTTTTGGATACCGATATTTCACAAACTGAGAGTTGGAGATGTCAAGGACCCTCACAACAGGAGTCCCGAAGTGGAAAAATGAGAAACGCCGAAATATGTTAGTTAGACTCCATTTTGTAGTTTCAGATACCAGGATTTCGCAGACCAGGAAATCAAAGAACAAAGGAACTTTAACCTTTTAAGTCGCAATATGTGAAATCGCGAAATAATCCTAGCCATCGGATCGAGGATTGATCTGGACCGTTGATCAGACATGACGAAGGCCCGTGAAGTATCGAAATAATGACAAGAACTGGACCGTTGGGTCCATAGGACACGTGGCGACATATCATCATTTCGCTGACTGGAAAGTAGAGGAACGGGGTTCCCTAACCTTTTGAACTTGTGATATGAGAAATCGCGAAAAGATGAAATGAAAAATTGTGACATGGAGGATATATCGGAGATCGCGACTTGGAGAGGCGAGATGCCTCGCAACATGAATTCGCGACATTCGAAATCGCAAAATGCTAAAATACGAAATGCCGAAATGATCGAAGCTAGTCTAGCTAAGCTCCTTTTTTGGAGTTTCTTAGATCGCAACATGGAGAGTTGAGATGCCTCACAACAGGATTGCCGAAATGTCAAAATGAGAAACACGTTTTGGCTCAGCCTGTGGTCATATCCATTGGTCACATCCGCGGAAGATGGAGGAAGGAGCTAGTGCAACCAAGCTCAATTTTGAAGTTTCGGGGATTAGTACATGAAGCGTAAAGAAACCTTAACCACAGGAATCCCAAAATGCCAAAATGTGAAACGACGAATTAAACACAATACCCTACGAACTCCATCCAACGGTGCAGGTGAACTTGAATATGATCAGAGGGCTATTGTTGCACTTCACAGTGTAACTGCTAGAAACGACTGATGGTTTCTGCCAGAGGACTTGAAGAGGCCTCAACATGATCGCCAGAGAATATGAAGAGGCTCAAGGCATCTTCCAGTGATTGAAGACTATTCTTAGAGGTGATTGACAGATGGATGGGCGTTGAAGCCTGTAACTGCAATAGAGAGGATTAGCTCGAGTATGATAGAGAAGACGAAGAGTCTCAACTACCAGACAGGATGAGAAATCTCAGCATAATACCCAGTGATGTTGGACGTGTGGGTGGAACTTCCAGAGAAGCTGAAGAGTTGCAATGATGGTCAGGTAGATTACTTGACATGAGGATTTGGGCAGATATTGCATGCAGAGGGAGCACAGAGACGAGGAGAATGGAGAAAAAAAAAAGGGGGGAGAGATCGAAGTTGTTGTGGTTGAGGGTGATTGAGGTGTGAAGAAAGAGGCAGAGCGCAGCAGGAGAAATGCATAGAAGAGGTGTGGTGCATTGAATGGACATGGCACACAGAGAAAAAATGGTAGAAGAACATAAAGCGTAAGAGGAGTGTGTAGAAGACACTGATGCAGACAAAGCAGCGCAGTGTAGCAGATCAGTGATGAAACTGGTAAGTTTTGGAAGAACTTTATTTCACTGTAATAAGTGTTATTAGTAAAGATTTATATTTCAGGGTGGAAAGGAGGTGCTAGGGAGGACGGTTGTCCTCAGAGGTTCAAGTGGGTGCTTGAATGCAGGAAGTTGTAGCTTCCATCTGGTTGCAGCTAGAGAAACCTGGGTGGCAGGGTGGTGCAAGGGAGAACTGTTGTTCTCTATTATACAGGTTGGTGCCTGTGTGACTGGAAGTTGGTGCTTCCATCTAGTTGGTGCTGGAACACTTAGGTAGTTGGTGCTTCCTTCTAGTGGGTGGTAGAGAAACTAGGGAGTTGGTGCTTCCTTCTAGTGGGTGCTAGAGAAACCAGGGAGTTGGTGCTTCCTTCTAGTTGGTGCTAGAGAATCTAGAGAGTTGGTGCTCTCAGCAAGTAGCAGCTTATGAAATAGAGGTTGTAGCCTCATTATGAGTTGGTGCTCATATGTATGATAATGTAAAGAATGTAAAGATTACTTATCATATAAAGAAGAAGAGGTTTTTACCCTGTGTGGGTTTCCTCAAGAAATATCTGTCTTTGTATATTTCATATGTGACAATGATGTTGAATGTTCTATTGCTTACTTCCTTGCATTATTGTGATTGTCATTAAAGTGCTCTGCAAAGAATTTAAAATAAGCATAATTTTTTAAGCACGGTAACAACTGATTCACCCCCCCTCTTAGTTGTCCAACAATTGGTATCAGAGCTGGCCCCTTTTATCTAAGGGTAGATCCTAGAGCTTAAACATGTCAAGCCATGAAGGAAATTCAACCAATAAGGCCCCTTTGTTCAATGAAACAAACTTTGCCTTTTGGAAAGTTAGAATGAGAACCTACATAATGGCTTTAGGTGCAGATGTCTGGGATGTGGTAGATACTGGTTATGTGAAGCCAGTTGTACTAGCTAATAAGGATGACAAGCTAGAATTTAGCTTCAACGCTAAGACTATGAATTCTATCTTGAGTGGGCTTCCAGAAGAAGAATTCATAAAATTTATGCACCTAGGAACTGCCAAAGAAATGTGGGACAAAATCATTAGCAGTTATGAAGGTAATGAGAAGGTAAAGGATGACAAGCTTCAAGCCTACAAAATACAGTTTGAATGGCTAAAGATGAAGGAAGATGAAACTGTTGGAAAATACTTTCTGAGAGTAGAAGAAATGGTAAATGCAATGAAAGCACTTGGTGAGAAAATTGAGGAACCTTCTTTAGTTCAGAAAATTTTGAGATCTCTACCAGATAGGTTCAACCCAAAGGTCTCTGCTATTGAAGAACTTAATGATCTAAAAACCTTGGAGTTTGATCAACTTCTAGGAACATTGACTGCATATGAAATGAGAATAGTTAAATATAAACCCACCTCCAGAGAAGCATCATTTAAGGCGGACGAGAATGAGGATTCAGAGCCTGATGAAATTGAAGCAAAATGTGTGAAGAGACTGAAGAAGGGATCAGGCAAATACAAAGGTAAATTGCCTTTCAAATGTTTCAACTGTGGTAGGATAGGTCATTTTGCAAATAAATTTCGCCACAAGAGAAAGGATCAGACATGTGATGATTAGGAGAAGCACAAACACAGAAATTTCTTTAAAGAGAATAACTTTAAGAAGAAAAGTCTTTATGTAAACAATGATGATGATCCTTCAGATGATGAAGACAATGACTCCACTATTGAAGATAAACTAAATGACTTCATACTTATGGACAAAGAGGATTATGATAATACAAGCACAAGAAGTGATGCTAATGAAGAAGAAGTTGTGGTTGACATGGAAGGAGAACTGATTAGTTCACTAGAAGAGATTGACAGACTAAGAATTAAGAACAGAAAGAAAAAACAATTGTTGATATAGTTCGAGAAAGACGGTAAAGAACCTAATGAAGACCTTGTCCTAATAAAAGTGGAATTACAAGAGGCAAAGAAAATCGAAGACATTCTGAAACAACAGTTATCAGAAAAAAGGGCAAGATGTGAAGCCTTAGAACAAGAAGTAGTGAAAACTAGGAAAGAGAAGGAGAAGTTTCAAGCCTTGTATAATCAGAATCTGTCAAGTATCAAAGCCTCAGAAGGATTAGCCACCATTTTGAATCAGCAAAGTAATCCAAAGATGAAAACTGGTCTGGGTTATGAAGAGGGATCAAGTAGTGGTAAGCCAGGAAACAAAGAACCCATCAAGTTTGTCAAATCTACAACCAATGACAACAACAAACCTGCAGAAACAAAGGAAGACAATCAACCGCCCAGGACGAGTAAAGAAAAAGGTGCCAGGACTGAATCTGCAGAACAAAGAAATAATGCGCTCCATGCTAAAAGACGTCATCAACATGGAAGAAATCAATTTTCTCAAAGAAGACAACCATTTTCTAGGTACAAATAATTTTTCTATGGCTATTGTTTCTATTGTTCTAACTTTGGTCACAAAGTTGTAAATTGTTCCTTAAGACTTAGACATGAGCAATTAAGATTTCAAAGGAACAAATACTTGCCACAACAAAGAATGATACAACCAAGTAACAAACCTTCATAGATTGCAAATTGCCAAATTAAGTCTAGAGACATGCAACTAAGGAGGTCAAGAAATAATCAACAGTCAATGAGTAGACAACGTTGCAACAATAATTTTGAAGTATTGAACAATGAGATTGAATGCTACATCTATCATAACTATGGACATAAATCTGTTGATCGTTGATTAAGGAACTATGAACAAGATTTGAATCCCCCTACTGAAAATGTCAAGGTTTGGAAGAAGAAAGAAAGTTACAAGTGTGGATTAGTGTTGTCAGCTCAAAGAAAAACGGACCCTTGGTATATAGACAGGGGATGCTCCAAACATATGACAGGAGACAAAGGTAAGTTTCTATCCCTAAGTGAAAGCAAATCAGGAAATGTAACCTTTGGAAATGATGCTCCAAGTAAAATAAAGGGTAAAGGGATGGTGAGTTTAAGTAATGGAAAAGGAAAATCCCAAGATGTTCTAATTGTAGATGGGATGAAACATAATCTACTTAGTGTAAGTCAAATGTGTGACAGAAAAAGTGAAGTGGTGTTCACGTCCAAGGATAGCAAAATAAAGTCTGTAAACTCAGGACAAGTGGTGGCCAAAGGCATAAGGATGGAAAATAATGTATATGTGTTGAAAGAAAATAGAGAAGAGTGTCATCTAAGAAAACATGATGAAAGTTGGTTATGGCATAGGAGACTTGGACATCTAAACTTTGACCACTTAATCAAACTAAAAAATCTCGAGGCAGTAAAAGATCTTCTGAGAATATCAAAGCCCCAAGATTCAATATGTAAACCCTGCCAAGTAGGAAAGCCAACCAGGACACGGTTTAAGTCCAAGAGCTTTACTTCAACAGAGAAACCACTCCAACTAGTTCATATGGATTTATGTGGACCATCAAGACAGGAAGGCACAAGGAAAGAAAACTACTTCATGATGATTATTGATGATTACTCCAAACTTACTTGGGTTTCCTTTCTCAAAGAAAAAGCTGAAGCATTTGAGAAGTTTAAAATATTTAAGGCTTTAACTAAGACTCAAACAGGCAAGAGGTTAAAGGAAGTAAGATCAGACCGAGGAGGAGGTTTTATGTCAAGTGATTTCAAGGAATTCTGTGATAAGCATGGGATCAAGAGAGAATACACAATCCCAAGAACTCCACAACAAAATGGAGTAGTTGAGAGGCAAAAGAAAACAGTGCAGGAAATGGCCAGGTCAATGATGAATGAGAAGAACATTGGTCAAACCTACTAGGTAGAAGCAATACACACAGCAGTCCACGTTCTTAACAAAGCCCACCTCAGACCACAAAGTGACAAGACACCTTATGAACTGTGGTATGGGAGACATGCCTCAATCAAACACTTCAAAGTCTTTGGGAGTAAATGTTACATAAAGAATAATGATGAGAACCTTGGCAAATATGATGAGAGGGCTGATGAAGGTATCTTCTTAGGATATGCTACAAACAGTAAAGGATATAGATGCTATAATAAGAGGCTGCATAAAATGGTTGACTGTATTGACGTAAAATTTGATGAAGGAATCCCAACAAGAGAGGGGTACAATAATGAGTCTTCTACAGAGGACACAGCTAAAGCTGGAGACGAACAAGTCCAAGAATCAGAAAACAAAGACTCTGAATTAGATGAAGACACAGATACTCATACAAACTCAAATCAACAGGCAACTTCAAATTCCTCCTCCAGAATCACTCAAAAGAATCATCCTGCAAGTCAGATAATTGGTGAAAAAGACAAAGGTGTACAAACCAGGAGAAAGATAATAAAAAATACCAAGAAATCACATATATCTTTCATATCCATGCTGGAACCCAAGAATTTTAATGAAGTTAGCAAAGATGACCATTGGGTTAAAGCAATGAATGATGAAATTGATCAGACTGAGAAAAACAATACGTGGGAGATGGTTCATATACCTGAAGGTAAAAATATCATTGGTTCCAAATGGATCTTTAAGAATAAGTTGAATGAGCAGGGACAAGTTGTCAGGAACAAAGCAAGATTGGTCTGTAAAGGCTATGCTCAAATAGAAGGACTGGATTTTGATGAAACTTTTGCACCTGTAGAAAGATTAGAAGCTATCAAAATATTTCTTTCCTATGCTTGTCATAAAAGGTTTAAAGTCTATCAAATGGATGTCAAGTTAGATTTTCTAAATGGAGATTTAAATGAAGAAGTCTATATGGAACAACCAGAAGGTTTTGAACTATCTGATAACCCTAACTTAGTATGCAATCTTAAGAAAGATTTATATGGGTTAAAACAAGCCCCTCGTGCCTGGTATCACAGACTGGATACGTATCTCAAAGACAAAGGGTTCAAGAGAGGAACAGTAGACAACAATCTATATATCAAAACAGAGGCTAATAATTTGCTCATTGTGTTGGTCTATGTAGATGACATCATCTTTGGATGTAACAAGGATCAATTGGTACAATGGTTTGCTTCTGCCATGAAGTCTGAGTTTGAAATGTCTATGATAGGTGAACTGTCTTTTTTTCTTGGTCTGCAAATTACTCAGAGGTCTGAAGGGATGTTCATTTCTCAAGAAAAATATCTAAGAGAAATGTTGAAAAGGTTTCAAATGGAAGATTTTAAACTTGTGGCTACACCTATGGTTACTAGATGCAAATTAAGCAAGGATGATGACTCACCTGATGTTGATCAAAGTTCATATAGGTCAATGATAGATATCCTGATGTACATCACAACATCTTGCCCAGACATAATGCATGTTGTTAGAATGGTAGGAAGATATCAGTCTGCACCTAAACAGAGTCATTTGCAAGCTATCAAACGGATATTCAGGTATTTGAAAGAAACAATGACTTATCGTCTGTGGTATCCCAGAAATCAGAATTTTCAGTTAACTGCTTATTCAGATGCAGATTGGGAAAACTGTGTTGATGAGAGAAAAAGCACCAGTGGAGGAGCATTCTTCCTGGGTGACTCATTAGTAGCATGGATTAGTAAAAAGAAAGGTTCCATTTCTTTATCAACTACAGAGGTAGAGTACATTGATGTTGCTACCTGTTGCACTTAGGTATTATGGATGATTCAGACACTTGCAGACTTGGAGGTAAAATACGTTTCACCGATCCCAATTCATTTTGATAACACTAGTGCCATTAGTGTGTCTAAGAATCCTGTATTCCACTCCAAGACCAAGCATATTCCCATAAAATACCATTTTCTAAGAGAGCAGGTCACTAATCAGGTTGTTCAGGTCCACTACATTCCAACCACAGAACAAATTGCAGACATATTTACTAAAACCTTAGCTAAGACACCATTTGAATACCTCCGACAGAAGTTGGGTGTCCTCCCGTCTCACACCTAAGAGAGTCCATCCTATTAGGGGGAGTTTTGTATTGATTGAATATCCGATACCTCCTAAAGATACTGCAACAGCTCAGGGGGAGCATGTTTTCTTTGACATTGATGTCAAAGGGGGGAGAAAAGGAGTGGTCCAGACAGGATGCTACAGTTGGAGGTCCAAACAGATTAGCGCAGATGTTCAGGGTTGCCATCAATGCCAAAGGGGGAGATTGTTGGCATGTTTACAGGCATGTGTGTTGGTCATTGATGGAAAGTTTAGAGTATGCAGCAATGGAAAAACAAGGACAGGTTCGGATACCGAGAGTTGGAGGAGTCAAGAGTTGAGACTCTCCATCACAGGAGTCCCGAAATTGTGAAATGTGAAACACCGAAAACCCGAAACAGGCACATCGAACGGAGTTTCGAATACCGGTAGTTGGAGGAGTCAATAGTTGAGACTCTCCAGCACAGGCGTCCCGAAATCGTGAAATGAGAAACCCTGAAAACCCAAAACAGGCACTTCGACCGAGATTTCAGATACCGGGAGTTGGAGATGTCAAGGACCCTCGCGACAGTAGTCCCGAAGCGGCGAAATGCAAAATGAAGAAATATGTTGGTCCGACTCCATTTTGGAGTTTTGGATACCAGGATTTCGTAAACCGAGAGTTGGAGATATCAAGGACCCTCACGACAGGAGTCCCAAAGCGGCGAAATGCGAAACACCAAAATATGTTGGTCTGACTCCATTTTGAAGTTTCGGATACCGAGATTTCACAGACCGGGAGTTGGAGATGTCAAGGACTCTCACAACAAGAGTCTCGAAGTGGTGAAATGTGAAACGCCGAAATATGTTAGTTTGACTCCATTTCGGAGTTTCGGATACCGGGATTTCACAAACCAGGAAATCAAAGAACAAAGGAACTTTAACCTTTGAAGTTGCGATATGCAAAATCACAAAATAATCCTAGCCATCGGATCGAGGATTGATCTAGACCATTGATCAGACATGACGAAGGCCTGTGAAGTATTGAAATCACGACAAGAACTGGACCATTGGGTCCATAGGACATGTGGTGATAGATAATCATTTCACTGACTGGAAATTCGAGGAACGAGGTTCCCTAACCTCTCGAACTCGCGATATGCGAAATCACGAAAAGTCAAAATGCAAAATTGTGACATGGAGGATATATTAGAGATTGCGATTTGGAGAGGTGAGATGCCTTGCAACAAGAATTCTCAACATTCGAAATCACGAAATGCCGAAATACGAAATGTCGAAATGATCGAAGTCCAGCTAAGCTCCTTTTTCAGAGTTTTGAAGATCGTGACTTGGAGAGTTGAGATGCCTCACAACAGGATTGTCGAAATGCCAAAATGCGAAACACGTTTTGGCTCAGGCTGTGGCCACAGCCATTGGTCACATCTGTGGAAGATGGAGGAAGGAGCTAGTGCAACCAAACTCAATTTTGGAGTTTCATGGATCAGTACGTGAAGTGTAAAGAAACCTTAACCATAGGAATCCCGAAATGCCGAAATGAGAAACGAAGAATTAAACGCAAGACCCTATGAACTCCATCCAACGGTGCAGTTGAACTTGAATATGATCGGAGGGCTACTGTTGCACTTCACAGTGTAACTACTAGAAACGACTGATGGTTTCTGCCAAAGGACTTGAAGAGGCCTCAACATGAATGTTAGAGAAGATGAAGAGGCTCAAGGCATCTTCCATTGATTGAAGACTATTCTTAGAGGTGATTGACATATGGATGGGCGTTGAAGCCTGTAACTACAATAGAGAGGATTAGCTCGACTATGATAGAGAAGACGAAGAGTCTCAACTACCAGACAGGCTGAGAAATCTCAGCATAACACCCAGTGATTTTGGACGCATGGGTGGAACTGCCAGAGAAGTTGAAGAGTTGCAATGATGATCAGGTAGAGTACTCGACATGAGAAGTTTGGCGAATATTGCATGCAGAGGGATCACAGAGATGAGGAGAATGGAGAAAAGAAAAAAGGGAGAGATCGGGGTTGTTGCGGTTGAGGGTGATTGAGGTGTGAAGAAGGAGGCAGAGCGCAGTAGCATAAATGCAGAGAAGAGGTGTGGTGCATTGAATGGACATGGCACATAGAGAAAAAATGGCAGAAGAACATAAAGCATAAGAGGAGTGTGAAGAAAACACTAATGCAAACAGAGCAGCATAGTGTAGCATATCAATGATGAGACTGGTAAGTTTTTGAAGAACTTTATTTCACTGTAATAAGTGTTATTAGCAAATATTTATATTTCAGGGTGGTAGGGAGGTGAAAGGGAGGACGATTGTCCTCAGAGGTTCAAGTGGGTGCTTGAACGCAGGAATTTGTAGCTTCCATCTGGTTGCAACCAGAGAAACCAGGGTGGTAGGGTGGTGCAAGGGAGAATTGTTGTTCTCTATTATACAAGTTGGTGCATGTGTGACTGAAAGTTGGTGCTTTCATCCAGTTGGTGCTGGAACACTTAGCGAGTTGGTGATTCCTTCTAGTGGGTGCTAGAGAAACTAGGGAGTTGGTGCTTCCTTCTAGTGGGTGCTAGAAAAACCAGGGAGTTGATGCTTCCTTCTACTTGGTGATAGAGAATCTAGAGAGTTGGTGCTCTCAACAAGTAGCAGCTTGCAAAACAGAGGTTGTAGCCTCATTATGAGTTGGTGCTCATATGTATGATAATGTAAAGAATGTAAAGATTACTTATCATATAAATAAGAAGAGGTTTTTACCCTGTATGGGTTTCCTTAGGAAATATCTGTCTTTGTATATTTCATATCTGACAATGATGTTGAATGTTCTATTGCTTATTTCCTTGCATTATTGTGATTGTCATTAAAGTGCTCTGCAAATAATTTAAAATAAGCATAATTGTTTAAGCATGGTAACAACTGATTCACCCCCCCCCTCAGTTGTCCAACATATGGTTGTTTCTTTGATGAAGAAGCCTAATCTCTTCCAAATTCTCTTCTTGCCTCTTCAAATGTCTACTTTTATTCCCTCGAATCAAACATTGGTGTCTTCTGTGCAACTCTTTTGACCTTTGATTCTTATGTAGTCTTTCCTAGGGTCACTCTGTCTTCCCCTATAACAGTGCCTCCTCTAGTGATAACAACGACTCTGGGATCCTCTCCGTGAGGTTCTGTTGAGATTAGTTGTACTTGTTGATTTCCTCCTCGTCTCTTTCTAAGTTTGGCTAATAGCACTGGGAAATCTTCAATAACATGTTCAAATGAATTGCAGTAACTACAAGTAGTACAAGGGTTCTAACGGTCCCTTTCCAAGTTTCATGGTTGTGCGCAGTTGTAACAAATGATCTGACCTTGACCTCAACCCATGCCTCCTCCTCATCCTCTTCCTCTAAATCCACCAGGAGGGTTGAATTTTCCTCTTCCTGGAGAATTAAACTGCATAGCATTTCCCTCCTGTTGTACTTCAGCTTGAATCATATATGGATCTCTTGATATTTTGTGCGAGTGGTCATAAGCCCTACAGTCCTTCTCATCATGCCCCACAAATTTGCAGAAGGTGCAGTAAAGGTTTGTAGGTGTCTGGACATATTTTTGCATGTAATATAATTCACCAGGGCGATGTTTATTTCTACATACCTCGCACCAGGGTAGAGTAACCTTCTTCAAAGGGCTCAGAGCTCCAAAGGCCAAGTACTCATGAAATATGGGAAAGTGCTCCTTATCATGGCCTTTTGATTTTCATATGATACACTAGATGTCCTCTCTTTTATCTTTTCCCTTGTCTTTCTTCATATCTTCGACCTGCAGAGATAAGCTAGTTAGCTAACTCAAAATTTGACTCATACCTGAGTTGGATTCTCCCATAGGGGTTGATTCTAGTTTCATGGTGATCTCCAATGCTTCAGCATGTGAAGCAACCTTCTATTGCATCAGAGGAACTCTGATATGTGGTAAGAGGGTAGCAATGAACCATTCTTTTTTCTGCTCATCTGGGATCTGAAAACTCAAACAACATATCAAGGTCTTAAACCTCTAATCAAAATCCCAAATAGGTTCAATTACTCTTTGCTTGATTTCTTTCAGTTCTATAATGCACTGTGACTTTGACTTGGGTTTCTTGAACTCTGCACTCAACGCAGTCGTATATCGTTTAGTGGTTTAGGTTGTGAAACTCCTTTAACAAACTTCATGTACCAACTCAGTGCAAGGTCTCTTAAGGTAGTACTAAATTGAGCTCTCTTAAAATCTTCATCATTGACTTGCTTAATACTCCATATAGCTTTGCATAAGAACCAGTGTTGATCAGGATCTTTAGATCCATCTCGTCTAAATATAGGTAGCCTCATTTCATTTGTGTTAGTGTCCTAACCCGCACATAGGTAGAGTAATATATTCGGATGTAATAAAGGTCAATATTAATAAGGCCTTTCAATAATATAGAATAAGGTGGATGTAAGAAGACCTAATAGAATCTTCCGCTTCTAGAAGGATCTTCCTCTAGATGCTTCTCTTGATAGACATATTTAGTATAAATAAGGGTCGAGGGTATGAAAACCCTAGCTTGGAGATTATTGTAACAAAGCGTTGCTCGACTGGAGGTTGCCCCCTCGAAGAGGCCCATGAACATTTATTTTTGAATCAAAGTGTTATTTATGTTGTTGTTCTTATATCATTTCTGTGTTATTGTGGAGATTATGATGGTTATATTATTGTTATTCTGCCATTTCTAGCATTTTATTTCTGTTCTGCATACTTTTTATATAGGGTATATTACAAGTGGTATCAGAGCACTTTCCTTGGCAGAAATTGTGGGAAATTGTTTTCATGGTAGAGACGGATTTCGACGTCTTTAAGCCATAGAGATCTGTCGTTACATGCATAAACCTATGGTTGATGGATTCATACACGCAGGAAATACAAGTGGTTCTTAAGCGCACATCTGTTGGCCACCCTTGTAACCCATGTTGGTACCCCTTCGAGTGGTAGCACATCAGACAACACCTGTGTACAGATGGTCTAGATTTCTTGAAGCCCTCTTTAGATAAATTGATCGGCCTCTTGACTACTATAGTGCCACCGAGAACAACACTCGGGAAGATACTCTCTAGTACCTGGGTAGTCAGGTAGTACGGCTAAGGGTACGGTCTATCCTCCTTAGTTAGTGCCCTGAGATATTGGGCCAAGTACTATTGTTGGACCCCACACATATATCAGAGAGCTATAACATAGGGCAAACCCTTGAATACCTAACCCTTGGGGAACAGAAACATAAACAAATTAAAACAAACAAGATATGTTGCCATGCAACTGTGTTTGGGTTGTCAAATCACTACAATTTTCTTACTGGTTAAGCATTTGGGGATTTCATCGCTGAAGTATTCTTCATACCAGAGTATAACTCTGCAGGTGTAAAAAAAAAAAATGTCACCATTATTTCACCATTATTTGAGACCTATTCCATTGGATTCATCTCTTCGCCCTTATCACATTCATCCATATCATTTTTCCGAAAACGTTTTGACCCCACCCGCCCCTTTTCAGTTCACCCATCCTCATGGCCCATACCCATAGACAAGACCTGGAAGCTCGCTTCAACACCTTGAAATCTAGTCTCCTTGAGACCCAAAAAGAAGTAAAACAACTCAGTGCTAATGTTGCCTCCATCGATACAACCATCAATAAAACCATAAATACAACCATACAGTCCTTAATGGAGGAACTCAAACAAGAACTGACCACCCAGCTTGAATCTGTCTTTGCATCACTCTGCACCAAACTGAAGATCCCTACAGATGACCCTTTCTCTGACGCACCTCCAAAGACTGAAGGTGAACATTCCTACCATTCCCATACCTTTCAACACCATCACTTTCAACGTGACCTATGCCTTCCATGGGTGGATGTCACCAAATTTGATGGCTCAGACCCCACTGGTTGGGTAACCCAAATGAAACATTATTTCTCTTTATACAAAATTATAGATGACTTGGCCAAACTCTGGTATGGTGTTCTCCATCTAGATCAAGAACGTTGCCAATGGTGGCAATGGAGAAAAAATTCCTGTCAAGGGTATATTGCTTGGACCCAATTTGTTACTGAGATTTATGAATGCTTTGACACTGACACCAACCATTTGGGCCGTTTGACAAAGTTGAAACAATCAGGAACAATAGAATTCTTCATAGCTTCCTTTAAGCGCCTAGATTTTTGAAAAAAGGGCATGACCGATGCTTTCTTTCGAGAGTTTTTTATTAGTGGCCTCAAGAAGGAGATTCAAGCCCATGTCCTCATGGATCGACCCTTGAGTTGGGTGGAGGCTACTAAAAGAGCTAAATAAGCACAACAGGTTGTATCCTCTCAAAACCGAAAACCCTCCTTTATCCCTCACCCTAAACCCGTAAATCCCACTACTCCCTCCACCCCATTAAAGATCCAAAAATTGACCAGGGCTGAAATGGATGAACACCAACTCAAAGGCCTTTGTTATAATTGTGATGACAAATATTTCCCGAGCCACAAGTGTAAGGAACAAAATCTTTTTATGGCCATCTCTGAGGATATTTCAGATGAGGATGTTGAAACTCCCCTTGTGTCTAAGTCACCTGAAATCACTGACATAAACCCTCCCTCAGACCCTCCCAAAGTGGAACCGGTCATTTCCCTCAATGCTCTCACTAGCTTCTCCGCTCCCCAAACCCTCAAGTTAATTGGTTACATCAAGCATCAGAAGGTCATCATTCTGGTTGATAGTGGAAGAACCCATAATTTTATTCATCGCCACATTGCTCAAGAAACTCATTGCTACATCCATGCCATCAACAATTTCCAAATCATGATTGCCAATGGTGGTTCAATGAAATGTGGAGGGCGTTGTGAAAATGTCTGTCTCCAAATTGGTGACTACCACCTAAAATCCCATATGTTTTCTATCGACATGGGTGGTTATGACATTGTGTTGGGTGCAGACTGGCTAAGGACTTTGGGTCCCATTCTCATGGATTTTAAGGAATTAACCATGCAATTCAACTAGGAAGGCCACCAATATAGATTCCAAGGCATCACTGTTGGTTCACCTAAGGTCATTAGTTCCCATCGCATGGAAAAGATACTCAAAAAAGGTCATTCTGGTGTCATTGCCCAACTCCATGCCATACAAGCAACATAGACACCCTCGGTGCCGCAAGACCTCCAAGCCCTCCTTTCTAAACATCAAATGGTATTTTCCACTCCCCAAGGACTCCCTCCTTCCCG
>ML791252.1:380638-415732 GCA_009831015.1 Picea engelmannii
CCCTTTGGCTTGTGTAATGCCCCCTCCACCTTCCAAAGCCTCATGAATCATGTCTTCCGTCCCTTTCTCCGTCATTTTGTCTTAGTTTTCTTTGATGATATCCTCATCTATAGAAAAACCTGGAAAGACCATCTTACTCATGTGGATTGAGTTCTTCATCTACTCTCTTAGCACCAACTTTTCCTAAAACAATCTAACTGTGTTTTTGGTGCCTCAAAAGTAGAATACTTGGGTCATCTAGTTGGCAAGGATGGCGTCAGGGTGGACCCGAAAAAGATTGAAGCTATGCAATACTGGCCGCACCCAAAGACTCTCAAAATCTTGCGTGGATTTCTGGTCTTAACAGGCTATTATCACAAGTTTGTTAAGAATTATGGAAATATTGCAGCACCTCTCACTGCTCTCTTAAAAAAGAACTCTTTCATTTGGACTTCAGCCGCTGCTCAAGATTTTCAAACCTTGAAGATGGCCATGTGCACCACTCCGGTTCTAGCCCTTCCTGATTTCACAAAGACCTTCGTTTTGGAATGTGATGCCTCAGGGAAAGGAATTGTTGCTGTCCTTATGCAAGAGGGTCGACCTTTGGCCTTCACCAACAAACAATTGTCTGAAAGGAATCTGGGCAAACCCATATATGAAAAGGAAATGTTGGCTATTCTGCATGTCGTTGATCTGTGGCACCCTTATCTCTTGGGGCAACGTTTCCAAATTAAGACAGACCATCAAAGCCTCAAGTACTTTCTAGAACAACGCATTTCCTCCCCAGAGCAACAAAAATGGGTGACTAAGCTCTTTGGATATGATTATGAGATCATTTACAATAAAGGCAAAGACAATGTGGTGGCGGATGCACTGTCCTGAAAATATGAAGAAGAAGGATCCCTTTTTTCTCTTTCCTTCATTGTACCAGATTGGCTCCAAGCTGTTCGCCGGGAATGGCTACAAGATCCCAAAAGTTCTCATTTGATCCAGGAATTACAGACCAATGCTCCAGCTCCCCCAGGGTACTCTTGGCTCCAGGATGAGCTTCGATACAAAGGCCGTTTGTACTTAAGTAAACAATCAAAGCTTAAATCCATGGTACTTTCTGAGCTTCATGCTACACCCACAGTGGGGCACTCCGGGTTCACCAAAACCTATGACAGGGTCAAACGTTCTTTTTTCTGGGATGGTATGAAATAGGACATTTGTAATTTTTTCACTGAATGTGATGTGCATCAACGCAACAAGGGAGAAACAGTCAAATCTCCGGGCACACTACAACCGCTTCCAATTCCACCTACTATTTGGAAGTATATCTCTATGGACTTTATTACCGGCTTACCCAAATCGGGAAATAAATCAGTCATAATGGTGGTTGTGGATCACCTTTCCAAGTATGCTCATTTATGCGCTCTTCAACACCCATTTATTGCATCCACGGTGGCTCAAATTTTCATGGACCGGGTCTTCAAGCTTCATGGAATGTCGCACTCTATTGTTTCTGATCGTGACCCAACTTTCACAAGCAATTTTTGGCAAGAACTGTTCAAGCTATAGGGCACCCAATTGCATCTCAGCAAATCTTATCATCCCCAAATTGATGTTCAAACAGAAGTTGTCAAAAAATGTTTGGAAACATATCTGAGATGTTTTGCCTCTGAAAATCAAAACTAGTGGGCTCAATGGTTACCCCTAGCTGAATGGTGGTACAGCACTTCCTACCATATAGCTACATGCATGACTCCTTTTGAAGAGGTATATGGATAGAAGCCACCTTCAGTTCTCTCATACTTACTGTGTACCTCGAAGGTTCAGTCGGTTGACCAAACACTTATAGTTCGAGAGGATATTCTCTGTACCCTCAAAGAGAACTTGTTCATGGCACAAAATCGCATGAATAAACAAGTAGATCAAGGTCACTCTGAACGTCAATTTGCAGAAGGGGATCAAGTGTTTCTGCAACTGTAACCATACAAGCAAACTTCCCTCAAGGCCAAGCATTATCAGAAGCTAGCGCCCAAATTTTATGGTCCTTATACAGTTCTCAAGCGTGTGGGACAAGTCACCTATCAGTTAGCTCTGCCCAGTCATTCGAAGCTACATCCTGTTTTTCATGTTTCATGCTTAAAGAAGGTGATTGGAACTAGGTGCCAAATTCAAACCAACCTTCCCGAGTTAGCTGAAGAAGGATCCATTTGGCTACAACCAAAAGCAGTTTTGGACTAGCATGAGYGTCGCCTGCATCAGAGAACCATCAAGGAAGTTCTAGTCCATTAGAAAGATACAACTCCAGCAGATTCCATTTGGGAACCAACTACCATTCTGCAGTAGTTTCCACATATCAAGCCTTGAGGACAAGGCTATTTTTAAGGGGACAGACATGTTAGGGTCCTAACCCACACATAGGTAGAGAAATATATTCGAATGTAATAAAGGTCAATACTAATAAGGCCTTTCAATAAAATAGAATAAGGTGGATGTAAGAAGACCTAATAGAAGCTTCCGCTTCTAGAAGGATCTTCCTCTAGATGCTTCTCTTGATAGACATATTTAGTATAAATAAGGGTCGAGGGTATGAAAACCCTATCTTGGAGATTATTGTAACAGAGCACTGCTCGAATGGAGGTTTCCCCCTCAAAGAGACCCGTGAACATTGCTTTCTGAATCAAAGTGTTATTTATGTTGTTTTTCTTATATCATTTATGTGTTATTGTGGAGATTATGCTTGTTATATTACTGTTATTCTGCCTTTTCTAGCATTTTAGTTTTGTTCTACATACTTTTTTATATCGGGTATATTACAATCTGCCATAGATATTCCTAGGGTGATTGACTGAGTATGTGTTGAACTACTGGTAACAGTGCTCGGATAGCTCTGGCTACTCTAGTTACTTAACGCTGCTAAAACAACAGGAGGAGTAATAGTACTTACTTCGACGGTCGGCACAGTTCCTAAAGTTTTTGATTCTTCCCGGCAAGGTTATTCAATCTTCTCATCCTCTTCCCTAGTGGACCCTGAATGTTCCTCATTCAAAAAATCTTCATCTTCTCCACTGTAGAACCCTTCATCTTGTGCCGGTGGTTCATGGCTCTGCTCAAACAGGTTCACCAGAGGAACCTCTCTAAAGGTTCTCCCACTGTGCATATGTCCAACCTCTGTGTCGTTGTCGATGTCTGAGTTCTTGAACATTATCCTTTCAATCTGACCAATTACTGTATCTTCAAGATGTTCTTCTCATGCAATATCATCTTGATCTTCAACTTCAAAAAGTGTAAAAATTTTCCTCTCGATCCCTTAAAGAAATACCTCTCTACTTGGTTATATGACTCTACTATGTCAACAGAAAACTCGGTAATGTACCCTACAATAGTTCTATTAAACCAGTGATCTAATTCTCTTGACATGGATTTATCAACCCTCTTGACCTTCTTGATCAATGTCAACATCCAAACCACATGTGGTCTAGATTTGATCTCAAACAGGGTATCTAATAATCTGGCTCACCACTCGTATAGCTCCTTATGAATTCCTCCAAAGAAAATCTCGTGTATATCGTTAAAGATATACCTTCCCAACCAATCCTTTGTACTTAAATTAGGGTTTTTATTCTGAGCCTCAATGAAGTCCTTCTCTTGTTCTTCTATCCACTTCTGAATCTTTGTCTTCGATGGAAACCACCTTGCCATTCCCTCAGGGAGATCCTGGTCCCGACAACAGAACCATTTTTTGGCATAGGGGTAGACCCAAGGTTCAAATCTAACAACGCACCAACAAGCCCTAACTACTGGCCCTTTCAGCAACACTTGCGGAGAAGATGCAGTCTCACCCGAAGTAGCAATAGGGGGTTGCAGGACATAAGTGTCTACAACCAGAGGAAAAGAAAGTGGATTCAAAAGAAAAACGCACAGAGATCTAGTTATTCCTTTACCAACTTAAGTCTACTTCACACAGCTATATCTTAGATCTAGCACAATAATGCAATGACAGAATAACAAAAGGCAAAGAACACAACATCAATCACACATAACAACAAGATATATGTGGTTCACCCTCTCCCTAGGGCTACGTCCACAGAATTGTGTTTCTTGATATATTATATGAAAACATACAGTTCTATTTGCACACTTAGCTTGCATATCTCTCTCTCTTTCCCTTATTCTCTCCCCTCCTTGCGCACCCAGCTGCAAGGTTGATCTTCGCACCCAGCTAAATATCTTACAATATGACAGTATTCTCACAACACAATGCTTCCTCTCATGTGATCAATAATAGTCATTCCCTTAACCCACAATGATGAACTCAGAACCAACCCATCCTAGGTCCTCTAGACCTTTATTTATACATTACATGACAAACATCTAGGTGTCAAAACCCTAGATCCCAAAACCCTAGGTCAACTTGACACGTGTTTTCAGGGCTTTTTCCTTCTTTCCCATGCGGTGATCCAAAGCATTCGTTGGTGGATTTTTCCGCTTGTTGAGTTGTCCACAATCCATCTTCCTTGCTAACCTGTCTTCCTCGATATTCTCATTCAACGACTCATTTTCCCTTACTTAACTCCTTTTTTTTCTGCTTCTTCGACCACTTCGACCCATTTTCAGTCACTGTTCCTTCTGCGCAATTCGTACTTCACCTTTCTTCCTGAATCTTCGCTTTATTCCCTAACCAAGGGTAAACAGTGTGCAAGAATAGATTGTGCAATAAGGTGGGTGATACAGAGATCAAGGAACCTCCCACTTTTCATGGTTTGAACGACTTGGAAGAATTCCTGACACATTATGAGGAAGAAATTTTGTAAAATTAGAGGTTGTTAGCCCTAGATATTGAACTCAAGGAAACACCTACTAGATGGTGGGGAGCACATAAGGAAACCATTCAGGACTGGTATAAGTGTAAAAGGTTAATGTGCATCATATTTGGCACAAAACAATAGAGCAAGACATTGCAGAAGTATGATGGCAGAGGAAGACCAATCGAGCACCTAGAGAAATGCATAACACAATGGAGGTTGACACCACCAGAGGAATGGCCTCATTACTTCATTCATACATTGGAATGGATACTAGGGAACTGGTACATCAACCAAGATATGTGGATAGGCATTATAGAATGGATAGTATTACAACAGAATTTTGTGGTAATGTTCTCATTTGAGCATGATAACCCCCATATTGATTCATCCCTAAAGCTAATACAGGGAATGATATTTTTTTATGAACCAGAGGTCGAAATTATAACATAATATCAACAACATAACATACATATTGTCAAAGATTTACTCTCATGTTATCATGTCATGGAGGAAGCACCAAATGAAGATGATCCACACAACATTCAGATAACAAATATTAAAGGAGAGAGAGAGAGGTGGAAGGTCCATCTTTGGAGTCAAAGGCATTTGTTGCACCAATCAAGGTAAAAATAAGTCATCATTGGGACAAAATAAAATCCTAAAATGGAAATCATTGGAGACTAATGGGATGAGAATACACTAGAGCGGATAACAAAATTATTACGCAAATACAATGACTTGTTTCCAGCAAGATTTATAGAGATGAAAGGAATAGAAGGTGATGTAGGTGAGATGAAGATACCCCTAAAGCCAAATGCTATACCTATCAGACAAAGACCATACAGGTTGAATCCATTGTATAAGCAGAAATTGAAAGCATAACTTGACCGAATGTTAGAAGCGGGTATCATAGAGACAGTGGAGGAATCTGAATGGATCAGCCCCATGGTAGTCCAAGAAAAGAAGCAAGGGGGGATAAGGATTTGTTAATATTTGAGGAAATTAAATGATGCTTTCTTACATGATCCTTTCCCTACCCATTTTATAGATGAGGTCTTGGAGAATGTGGGAGTCCGGGAAGCTTCTAAACTAACTTCCTCAAACTTGTGAATAAAACAATCCTTTAATGGGCCTTATCTTACAAAGTTCCCCCAAATTTATTCTCTTTAAAGAGTAACTTTAGGTCACCACCTAGAATTAGGGTTCCTTATTTTTTTTTAAATTGGGTCAACAACTCGTCCCAAAATAATATGCTATCCCCATATGGCTTATACACTTTTAGCACTAAAAAATACCTCCTTGTCTCTGCAACAAAGAGGACAAATCCTATCCTTGAAGCTAGAAACATAGAAGACATTAGTCTAATTGATCATCTCCATGTGCAAAATCACCTTCCACAACCTTCTCTCTAAATCTTGGTTAATAGTTTCCCTAAAAAATGTTTTACCCTTCCTGAGGAATTTTATAGGGAGACTCATTATTTTCCTTTCTATTCTTCCTCATAGCATAAGGATTTGGCATAAGTCTTAAGTCTGCCTGGATATCTAGCCTGATAAAAGGAGTTGAGTTGCACCAAAACTCTTACCCACGTTCCACTTGCAATTTTTTGATGATACATTTCTCATGGAGGCGCCCACAATCAGTGAAGCTCATGTTCTCAAGATAATTTTGGGTACCTTTCTGCTAGCCTCGAGAGTTATGATAAACCAAAGAAAATATCATATTTTCTTATTTAACACCCCTTTGAATATCCATTGCAATATCACAATAGTTATAGGGTTCAAAAGGGGGTCCCTCCCCTCCAAATATCTTGGACCACCCATTCTAGGGAATGCTCTGAGGAATGTCTCATGGGAATATCAGTTTTCCAAACTTGAAGCCAAGATAAATAGTTGTAATTTTAGATCTTGACTCTCCCATAGAAATGGAAAAAATACCCTCATAAAATTGGTTCTTCAATCCATGCCCATGTATATTTTCTTGGTCATGGGTTCCCCTTCTAAAATGCTCAAAGATATATGGACCCTTCAAATGAATTTCCTTTGGAGAGGCCCAAACAAGGAGAGAAAGTGGGCTCTGGTAGCTTGGATATAGTCTATCTTCCCAAATGGTCAGGTGGATTGGGAATCAAATAACCCCTAATCATGAATAAAACACTTGCATCCAAGACCGAGTGGGATGGATCAAAGGAAAGGAAGACCCCTAGATTAAAATTTGGAAGATGAAGGAAAATTTTCTCAGGATGACCTTATTCGCATGGAGGGATCTTATCTAGGATCACTAATTTGGAGCAATGCCTAGAACAAAATATTCTCGGTCCAGAACTACCGCTTCTGGGAAATATGGGTTGGCTCCTCCACACTTTCTTAGGATGATGCTTGGAAAGAGGAAGCTAAATTAGAAACCTATATACCTCTCTAACAAACTATAACTACCCTCCTTTCCTTGATTTGGAACCATGTCCACTAGTATTGGTAGAACACCAGAGCTCCTTTGCCCAGTTCTCATTAGGTTTAGATATGAGGGGAATGATGGAAAGAATGGGTGACTATGGAAGTAAGAATAAATCTGGATGAATACCTCAAAGAAATAAAAATTGGTTATAGCATGGACTTGGAATCTTAATATGGTCCCCCCATGATGATGGAAACATTAGGGTCAGGCAAGATTATGATATGGAAGCAAGGCACAATAGGCTAAAAAAGAAAGCTATCTAGAAAAAAAATTGGAACCCATAGCTTTGGCCCAAGATTTCAACTTTTCTTTGGTTCTTTGCAAGAAATAAAACATTAAACTAGGATAATATAACCAAAAGAGGATTTGAAGGGCCTTCCATATGATATATGTGTAAAGCCTAGGAAGAGTGAACATAACATTTATTCAATGCATGCTCAAAGGTCGATGCTCAATGGGAAAAAGGTGCTACTATGTTTATACAATATGATTTTCTAAGGGATAACATCATGCAAACTCTAGAAAATTGGATATCCTCACCATATCACAATACAATTCTAAACAGATCTTGGAATACATTCCCTAGCTTGTTACTATGGACAATCTAGAAGGAGCATAACCATCAAATATTCAAACAACGACAATGGTGCAAGGAAGATAATTAGAATAGAATTTAGGTGAGAATTCAAGAGTTTATTAGCTCAGTCTCTTAGTGAGAGGGATCCAAACTACCCCAAGGAAATGAGAAAATCATATTCTCTAATTGGCATTTTGAGAAAGGCCCTCTTTCTTTTGTCAATGCCAAACCTAATCTGAAATATCCCTCTCACGAGACTTAGGATAGACCCCTAAATGGGTTCATCAAACTCAATTTGGATGGGGCTTCCAATGGTAATCCAAGTTTAGCAGGTTCGATGATCTAGGAGGATATCCACACAAAGAATTAACTTCATCGAGAAAATTATTAAACTTTGCATACCATGGAGAAAAGTCATTACCTTTGCACACCATGGAGAAAAATTCATTAAAATGGTAATTAATGATAAGTGGAAAATAATAATTAGTTAATCATGAATGATTTAATTGTAATAAATTATTAATACTTGAAGTGAGTTGGAAAATCTCACGTATTATTCATTAATTGTAAAAATGAGAAATTAGTTGTGAGAATCCAACTCACAAATTAGTTTCCTAATTTTAAGGGGAAAAAATGAATACTTGGAATGAGTGGAAAACTCACGTATTATTTATAAAAATGGGAAATTAGTTTTATGTGAGAATCCAACTCAGAAATTGGTTTCCTAATTTTAAGAGGAAATTGGTTTCCTAGTCTTAAGGAGGAATTTAAGGGTCTCGTGAGTTGGTTTGGATTCTTCCTCACTTTACTACAAGTGGATTCCTAGTCTCAAAAAGGAAGTTAAGGGTCTTTCTCATTTTTGTCCTTGAGTAGTTATTGGATCCTAAATTTATGGATTTTGTCTTTTTGGGTTATGGGGCTAGGAAAAATTATTTAAACCCTTTTATTGGGAGAGATTGAAAATAAGATTTTGGGAGGCCCTTTAAGGCTCTTTTGGAGAGAGTTCTTTGAGAAGAGAATAAAACAATCATGCTTATAATTTGTAAGCCCCTTAATTGGGAGAGTTGATCCCCTTATTGGGAGAGTATGTGATCCCCTACATTGGGATATTTATGCCCCACATTGGGAGAGCCTTGTTTACCCTTTATTTTGGAGAAGGTGTAGCCCCTTTCTATAAAGGAGAATCATCCCCGCATTGGGAGAAGCAATGACAAGCGATACATATTCCAAGATCCAAAGAAGCAGCCAGAAAGTTCTGGTGAACTCCATTAACAACTCATTGATCTCTTCCTCTTATGTGATTATATCATGTTTCTTATGCATATCTTTATTTCCGCAATTATTATTATTAAATGCATATTGTAATTGATTATGAGACTAAAAGATCATGTACCAAGTTTATATTCAATTTGCATTCAAGCATTTATAAGCGCTTTAATTTTCAACTTTTATGTAATAAAGTTCAATTAAAATGATCTTATAATTGATCCTTTCATTAAGTGAACATGGAACTGGATCAAGTTTGGTATCAAGGTCACCCTGAATTCAGATCAAGTGGTATCAGAGCAGTATTGATAGGAATAGTGGGTGTTGAAGACAATATGGGAAAAGCATCGAAGAATGCATGGCTTCATGAGATTGAAGAAATCAACCAGACCACCCAAGCAAATAATTTTGAATTGAGGAGGTTGCTTCAAGAGTCTGAAGAAGAAAAGATCAAAATACAACTGCAACTACAAGCTATGGAAGAGCAATTTGGAGAATGATCCACTATAGAGGTAGAAAAGAGTTCATCTTGTGGCCATGGTGAGTATACTAGTTATGGTTCTTTTCATGATGACGCTGATAGTTGCACATATTGTCAGATGATAGAGGATTCTCTCCAGACACCAGGGAACCAAGGTTGTTTCCTAGAAGCCTCATCTACAACTTCATCCAACCCGTAGGAGCAGTTGTCCCCACTTCAGGAAGATGACCAAGTGTCTCAGACAGGAATTGAGGTAAAGTATCCTCCATGTTCAAATCGTTCCACCATTAATGTTGATGCTTCTTTTCGAGTATTTCAACATCACACCAAGGGCATTGGCTTGAAGTTGCCAATGAATATGAGGTATAAAGAAGGAGGTCTTAGTATAAATTGCCAAGGTATCATTCAACCATTGGAGGTTGGAAGAAGGCCCCGGTTTTCAGGATTGGGGTATGATGTAGGATAAATGGACATGAAGTCACACAACTATTGCATTCATTTTTGTATATGAGGAAAATGGGTCGAGAAATGTTGGAAGCTCCATCCTGAACTTGGTCCAAAGAAGGGAAAACAAGATATGAAGGTAGTGAGAGAGAAAGAGGATCATGTCGGTAGATCCTCGAGGAAGAAGGATAGCAAAGAAGGCCTATTAATCAAGAAAAAGAGGAAATGGGTAGCTTGGATGAGCCATGGGGCTCCAAAATACCCCAAAACTGAAAATGCCCAGAATTCAACCAAACCACCACAATCTCAAAGAGATCGTCGAGACCTTTCCAATGGTGCAAATGGATCATCAAACAAAGTTACTGTAACAAAGTTATGGCCATCTGAAGTATGGGTCATCTAAGTCATCCATATGGGTGACGTTGTGGCAGGCCGTACAAAATGACGTGGCAGTACAAAAATGATGATATCAGGGGAGAATGTTGTGATGTATTGGAACCTATATTGTTGTCCCTCCTATTGTAATTTCATGGTTAATTCCTTAAAATCCATGGTGAAGGGGCCGCGAGTGCGTAACCATTCAGCACCAAGAACAATGTCACAACCTTCCATTCTAATAGAAAACATATGAGATATCAGGTGGTACTGACGAATTTGTAGGCACACATTTTCACAATGCCCCTCACATTTTGTGGCACTGCCATTGGCAATCATGATTTGAAAATTGTTGATTACATGGATATAGAAATTCATTTCTTGGGCAATACAAGGATGACTAAAATTATGGATGATGCCACTATCAACTAGGATGATCACTTTCCTATGATTAATGTACGAAATTAACTTGAGGTTTTGGGGAGAAGATAATATAGTAAGGTAATTCAACGAAATCAATGGTTTAACTTCCATAGGATCAAAGGGAGGAGTAGGATAATCTGTTGGGGGTATCTCTTCAACAGGAGAAACACCATCATCCTCATCAGAAACATCCTCCAAAATGGCCATAAATTTTTTATGTTCTTTACACTTGCGCCCCAGAAAATATTTGTCATCACAATAATAGAAAATACCCTTGAGATGACGTTTATCCATTTATACCCGATTTAATTCTTGTATATTGAGAGGATTGACATGAGGGGCAGGATTGGTCGAAATATGAAAAGGAATAAAAGAGGGTTTTCTATTCTGGGAAGAGATGACCTATTGTGCTTCCTTGGCATGTTTAGTAGCTTCCAACCAAGTCTAGGGGTGAGCCATTAGGACCTGGGCTGAGATTTCATCCTTTAGGCTAGTGATAAATCATTCCCTAAAGAAGTCATCTATCATGCCCTCCATTCTAAAAGCCAAGTGATCAAAGGAAATGATAGATTCCTCCACTATGCCAAATTGTTTCAATTTGGTTAAATGGCTCAAATGGTGCATATCGATGTCAAAAAATTCATAAAGATCAATCACAAATTGTGTCCAAGAAATATACCCTTGGAATGAATTTTTACACCATTGCAACCATTTTCAGTTTTTAGGATCCATTTATAGGACATCATAGGCTCAAGATAGATCCTATAAATATGGAGTCCATCATGAAATGGTAGTTCCTACAAATGTCACTGAAGTTAGGAGTTTTTGGGGGGAAGCACAACACTTTCGGAAGTTCATAGCTTCATTTTCAGTGGTAGCTGCACCACTCCATGTCATAACAACCAATGGTAAGAGTTTTTTGTTGGGGGGGAATTAGCAAAAGGAATTTGATGAGCTAAAAAGAAAGATGAGTCAAGCATCAGTGCCCACGCTACAAAATTTGCAACATTCCTTCAAAATGGAGATAGATGCAAGTGGGTATGCACGGGAGCAATTTTGATGCGAGGAAGGTCAGTATGCTATCATTTTGAAGTATTTTGTGGGGAGGTTCTCAACTACCCTAAGTACGACAATGAGCTATATCCCTTGGTATAAGATATCAAAAATTGGAATCACTATATGATGGACAAGGAGACCATCTTACACATAGATCACCAACCACTACACTATTTGCAAGCCTAGAGTACACTACAACAAACCAAGCATTACAAGTGGATGGTACTTTTACAACAATTTCATTTGGTCATCAAGTATAAGAAGCACAACACAAACAATTTGGTATACATTCTTTAACGACCACCCACATACAATATTACATCTTTTGGAACTTTGATGTACATAGAACATTTTTCCCATGAAGCATTAAAGGAGGCAAACACAGAAGATGAGGACTTCAAGAAGGTGTTTCAGCAACTACAGGGAAACATCCATATAGAATTAGGTGATATAAAGGATAAATATCATTTCTAGAATGGTTTACTCTACAAGCTCGACAAGATTTATGTTCCTAAAGGCGAACAATTGCAGCTTGTAAGAGAGGCTCACACCTCCAAGGTTGCAAGACATTTTGGTGTTGGGAAGACAGTTTCCAACTTATAGAGGTACATGTATTGGCATAGAATGTAAGAAAATGTAATATGATATATTAGAGTATGTATACGTTTGTGTACTAGCAATCCCAACAACAGGAAGCAATGTCTATACCATCCCTTACCCGTACCCAATCGACCTTGGGAAAGCATTTCCATGGATTTTGTGCGATTTTTACCAACCACATGGAATGGACATGGCTATTTATTTGTTGTGGTTCATAGGTTCAACAAAATGTTTATTATCATTCCTTTATCATCAATATACAGGAAGCAACACAATGTTTCTTTGAATAGGTCTGGGTGAGCTTTGGGATACCAAGGAGCATCATCTAATATAGGGATATTAGATTACTCAGTGCATTTTGGACTACATTGTGGGAGAAGATGGACATTAATTTGAATAGGTATACAACATTCCATCCACAGTGTTAAGTACTTGTAAGTTTAATATTCTTTACAAGAACTTGCAATCTATTAACCAACTAAACATTGATAAAAAAAATTCTCACAACTAGGGTTAATAGAAACAATGATATTTTCTTTATGAATACAAACATGAACTTGTAATATAGATTTTCCGCATGGAAATAAACCCTAGGTGCTCTCTTCATGTTTAAACTTTTTATGAGACCACCTATATAAGAATAAGTTTTCAAATTCTTCATCAGAGAGTGTCATTATTTGGGAATACTTAAGCAATGCCCACCAAATGAATGCATCACATTGTAAGTGTAAACTGATCAAATCTCTCCAATTCTTTTTCCATGCTAACTTCTTTTACCTTATAAATTTTTCAATACTTGGGCCATAATATTTTCCATTAAAATACAAATAAATCTTAGAATAAATATTCAATATAAACTAAATCTTAAAAATAACTCAATGTGCAAATAATGTGGCTTTTCCGGAAGAAAAAAAAAAACCATGAAAATGACCCAATTTAAAATGATCATAATTGTTAAGTTCCAAAGACTTGAATACAAAATACCACAATAGTACCAAAGATATATAAATATAATCACCACACAATATATATGAAACAATATAGAAAACCACCACTTTATTATATCAAAACCCTTGGGGTAGGGAAACACCATACAATGGATCTTATTATGGAAGAGATCCTCTCATGTTCACTTGCATATTTGAGGGGGTTTCCTCATAATGAGATTCAGATCCAAATACAATACTTCTCTTCATGTCCCATTAAATTGCTTAAACTCCGTTGAATAGTGCTACCATCACCTAAGAACATTCTAGCGGAGAAATCTTCTAGAAGTAGAACCTTCTAAGAAGTCCTCTTACATTTATTATATATAACTACCCATTTATTATATATAACTACCATAGTGGTTCTTATTTAATAATATAGTGGACCTAGTCCACCTTACATTGAATGGCCTCCACTATTATCACTAAGGGCCCTCTGGGGCCCCCCAACTACCTCTCAATCTACCTAACATTCCATCCCCCTTATGAAAGTGTTGTCCTCAACACTTGATGTACAACCATATACCCAAGTCTCGTAGATAAGTGTGGACCATAGTGCTGAAGTAGACTAGAGAACCAGGGTCCCATTGAGAAATGAAAGCCACCATGGTGAAGTAGTCCAACCACCATTGTAAGCAAGGGTCCCATGTCCAATTTCTCATGTGAACTCCACATGGGAGATATTGGCACCCAATAACCAACTGAAAATGATGCTCCCAATACTGACACCTATCATGTGGATCCAAATAAGAATATCCATCCACATAGTGGGAAAGGGTCAGAGTTGAATCAGGAAGGAACAATACCATTATAGAATATGCAGGCTGGACATTGGTAATCATAACTAGCTCATGATGTGTCAAATTGATGTTCTCTACAGAAGGTGGATTAGAGTCATCAAATAAAATATGAAATTGGTTGTCATCCCAGAAATGAAAAATATCCATATACCAATCATCACAATCGGCCTCAAAATCATACCAAGCATATACTTCTTGATTATATTAATCCATGATGCATGCCATAGGATATCTCTCCTGCATGCTAGCCAATGAATCTTGAATACTATGAAAACTATCCTTGAGTCCATCTACAAGGTCATGCAATGAGTCCTTGAGGCCACCTGCAAGGTCATGCAATGTGTTAGACATTTGGGCTTTGAATGCTTCAGTCATTTGTAGAATTTCTTTGAGGGTTTGAGAGGGAATATCCATTGGAAACACCACATTAAATATACCAAACGAAATCTCTTAAAATGATTTATGCAATGACATTGATTTGGTAGCAATTTGAGCACCATATGAAAAGTTATGAACTTTGTAGTCTCTTTGTCGTCACAAAACCCCCCAAAAATCATTGATTTTATATCAACAATATCTTCACTTCCAGAGCTCCGATTGAGATGATTTTTTTTTAATTGGGTGAAATTGTGAGAGGAACTCAGATCTGCAATTTGTTATGAAAAATTGTGCCCCAGCTGCCACATAAAGCAGAAAAAATCACATAGTTGTCTATGTTGGATTACCGAGAGGGGGGGTGAATCAGTAATAGAGAAATTATAATCCTTTTTAAACCAAATAATCTGAGTGTATATCAATGTAGAATTATCATCCAATAATGAACAATGAACAAATGAACAATCATACACATACACAATACACCGGTGTTTTACGTGGAAACCCAAAGCAAGAGAAAACCACGGAATGCTTTGTTTTTTCTTATATATCTTGAAGAATTACATTCATTGGAAGCAATAATTTCCTTTGTTTTCCAGCTGCAACTAGAAGGAGGCTCCAACCCCCTAGTTTCTCAAGCTACAACCTGAGGGAATCTCCAACTACCCAATTTTCTAGCTACAACCAAAAGGAGGCTACAACCCCCTATGTTCTCTGGCTACAACCACCTGTCCTTGCCCCGTACAACCACCATGAAGTAGAAGTAGAATGATGGAATCACTGTCACACTATCACTATGAGATATATCGTTGTAAACTTGAACCATGCATCAACCTGTACCTCAGTCTATAATTAAGATGTACCATAAACAAGTGCATAAACCATGCACCAACCTGTACTAAACAACCTGTAATAAACCTATACCATAAAAAAGTGCAACCAACCATGTACCAAGTATGTACCAATTAGGTGTCAAATACTCATCAACTATGACTCATTAATATGTCCCAACGTCATCAACTATACACCTCATGTATGTGCCAACTCATCAACTACTTGTCTCAACCATGTACACAACATGTACCTTAACCAAAATACCTCATCAATTTCATCATCCAAATATGATTCGTAACTCTATAATAGACTTGGTGTATATGATCACATACCTGCAAACCTTCCTTAACTTTAACAACAAGAGACTAGCATTTTCATCAAACTTTTCTTTAGTCTCACATGACTAGTTTTGGATTAGTCAACAACCCTAAATTGAAATAATCATAACTTTGTACCTGTAATGAATAAATATATGAAACTGATACACAATGTTCTTCAGTGTGTTTTGTGAAATTCCTCCAGGTTTCACTACTTGGAACCTCTCATGAAAGGAGTTATAGAAAAAATGGCATACCTTGCTGAATTTTGGCTTATTCTAGAGAGAGACCTTGTAGAGTGTGCCCCGCACGGGCTATTTGTTGAATATATATGAAATTGTTACACAGCATACTAAAGACTGTAATATAACCAACACATTTTGTCTTACTGAATTTGGATCTGTTATGAAGAATTTATGACGTTTTTACCTAAAACACATGTTTTAGACTAGTTTCGAGACTAGCCACAAACCCTATTTTCCACAGAGTGTAACTCCAAAAATATAATGACCCACAAGATGAATGTTTTAGCACAGATACTTGGATATGTTTCCTAAATGGAATAGCAATTTTATGGTCTGATTCATTCTAGAAAAAAATTTATTGCACAAAATGGTGAGATGACCTGTAAATAACATACCTTAGAAAGCATTATCAAAAGAATTTATCCTTCATTGAATTCCGACCTTCTTTTCTTCACCTTCCCTCATAAATTCATCTTATATATCCTTTGGTTACCTCAGACACCTATAGATATTCAATATTCTCAAGTGTTATTTGAAATGAGAGAGCCTTGCCTCTTATTTCTACTCTCCAAGTAGCTTCCTTAACAACATCTTCTAGGTCACTTTGCCACTTTCCTTATTTTAGGGTTAACCCACTTTTAATTTCTCCATTAAATTTATTATTTAAATAATTAATTTGTATTCACTTTGAATTATAGTACACTCATCACTTCACTACCCTACCTCAAGGGTTTTGTCTACATTCTTGTGTTGGATATTTGGTGTATGGTTTCGTTTATTTTTGTTGATATTATGGGTTTATTCTGAAGCATATTTGTAGATATATTCTGGTACTTAACACACAGATAGATGGGGGAAAAAAAGTAGTCAACATGTCTTTGGTGCATCTTTTGAGGGGTTACAATCAGAAGCATCTGAAGACCTGGGCTGAAATTATTATCTATATACAACACTTTTATAATAGAGCAATCCATACTTTTACTGGTAAGTCACCTTTTGAAACTTAATTTGGGTATTTTCCATCTTCACCCTTAGATGTTGTATGTGGAAAACAAGGAGGAGTGAGGGAGGACCTCACAAGATATGTATTAAAAGAAGAAAAAATTGTTGAGAAGATCAAGAAGATCCATTTGTGTAACATCTCGCTCTACTGAGCACACTTTTATTGTATATTCTTTGAGGATACTTGAGTTCAAGTGATCCGGTTATGATATATTATGATTTAGTTTTGATTGTGGATTATACATGTTGATGATGGTGTGTTGTGAATTATATATATATATATATATATATATATATATATATATATTGGCAGATTTTATTGACAAGTTTTCCAGAGTGTACAGGGCACATGACAGGTTATGGATGTTGATGGCATCGATGGACTTCCTTGGACTCCGGATTGAGTCAACGAGTGGATTATATTGTTTGAGTATTTCATTTTATGAACATATGATATATGATTGCTTCTCGTATGATTATGTATATAGATTATTGACATTGTTTTTGTCAGTGGATGCAGGCTTGACGATTCTTGTTAATGTGACTCACATAAGGAGTAGAGGGGCCATGCACAGAAACCAGACATTGAGGGAGAGGTATGGCAGTGTCCCTGTCACAATCTACTAGCACGCTCGTTGTGGTTTAAACTATAGGTTAACGATTACCTAATTCGAGAGGTCCACGATGTCCTGAGGGCAGACTGAGACAATCGCAAACGAAGATTCTAAAGGGCATGCAATAAGGTGGAGTCTTTATTCCTTATAAGCCCTTAGTCTCTCACAAGGTTGACCAAGTGGAGTATTGACTCCAAGGGTCGGAAAAAATTCCAAAACCAATCAAAGGTGAGTGGCACCATTGGAGCACGAAGGTGCATCTTGAAGGGCATGTCGCATAATTACAAACTTGAGTCAATAAATCTAGGTGGCCTAGAAAACATTGAATTGATTAGACTTTGTCGAATTAAAATAATTAATTAATTAGTGAATTTATTAATTATAAATCCCACTAAAAATCTAAGTCTAATTCTAATACTAAGCCTAATTCTAAGTTTAGTTAGGGGACTAAATTAAAATATTAAATAAATGCACATGTGTCCATGAAAATATTAAAATGGATTTTTAAAATAGAAAGAAATAAAATATGAGAGAATAGGTGTACACATAGAATGGTAACTAAAGTCAATCTACCACTAGTCTAACTAGAAGAAGACTCCTAATCCAACTTTAACTAAGATCTAGTTAGGAGACACTCATTAAATGAGAAATTGGGGAACAAAGAGACAACTAAGAGAGAAAATAGGAATACATTGGGGAATGTGAGGGAAAATGGCTTATTGAATAAAATAAAAATGGTAATTACTTGTGCAACTTGGGGAGAGTGTGACAAGTGTATGGGTGAATATTACTAATTAAATTAATTAAAAAGATAATTGATTGTGCATAAGGACGTGTTTCATTTAGGATATTTCTATAAAGCAAATAGGGAAGAAGGAAAATGGATCACACTTATTCCTGGTAAAGTTATGCTTCCAAAATGGTTTGATTGTGTTTTACTTGTGAGAGTTGGGATACCAAGCTTGTAGAAAGAGTGGAAGCTCTATTTTGTGAGGTAAGCTTTAGAGCTATTGTTTGTTGGTTTCTTGTGTGTGGCCCCTTTGTGGCTCAGGGGGATAAGGGGGAAGAAGAGTATCCCTAGCGTTGGTTGGGAGGTACCAGTGAAGTCTCTATGATTAGCAAGCGGGAGGAAGGAAGGAACGCCAATTGCTGAAGAACATCTTCAATTTCATCTTCAACAGTTTTGGTATTTTATTTTTGCAATTTTTGTTTGTAATTAGAGTATAGATGGGTAGTTGCCTTGTATTTACAAACTCATAATTCAGAATTTTGTGGTTCACTACCAAATTAAATTATAGCTTTGATATTTGAAATTTATGTGGATGTTATCAAGATATTTGCATTACTAAAGAAAATAATTATATTTTAGTTAAATTCTAAGTATGAAATTGTTTTTAATCACCACAATCGTTAGTTGCGTTGATTTAAAATCGGTAGTTCGCTGCCAAATTAAATGGAAGAAATGAATTTTTGTACCTCTTGTGAATGCTACCAATTTGTTTGCATACCCTATTTCTGATATTTATTTTGTTGTTGTCAAGTTTTTGCAATTCAAAGTTTATATCTTTGTATGGTCATCTAAATCTATTTTCAATACAAAGATTTAGAATTTTTTTGGTCACTGCAAAGATTATTTCCAATCCGGAATTTTGAATTCCATCTTGGTCGTCGAAACTATTTCAAACACTGAATTTATTTATTTTTACAATTACAGCCTATTAGTTTTCAATTCTGAAATTTTAAAATTGTAGAGATGTTGTAGTATTTAATTGCAAATTCGTGTTGGATACATTTATGAGTACTGCATATTAGTTTAAAATTATGGAATTAAAGTTGTAGCGATGTTGTGGTAATTGTTTCATTTCGAATTTGAATTTTCCCCGTGATCACTGCATGTTTAGATCATATTCATGGAAACAAAAAATTGGGGATCGCTGCAATATATATTTACAAATCCTAAGTTGAAATACATTATGGTCACTATATAATTAATTGAATTCCTGGAAACTAATTGGGGCCTCTGCAAACTAAATTGGTAATCCTGCAGTGCTTTATGTATGATAGATACCTAATTTATCTGGCATATTGAATAGTGTTGATAGGTTCATTGTAATATTCTACATATCGTGAAAGGGGATTTCACGAGGATAGTTGCTTCAATGTTATGTCCATATAACAAATTTTTGAATCGTTGTCACATCTACTAGCAGTTCTTGTAATTGAAATTTCGAATCACATTAAAATCACTTGCAGATTGAATCTGGACTAAATATTCGCTACTAATTATTTACAATTCGTATTTAAGGATTTTACTGGGTTGTTGTAAATCTATGGAAATGATTGATTTTGGAATACATTTAATCATTGCCAATTTATTTTGCTACAAACAAAATATTTAGGGTCGTTTTCATATTAAATTGCAGGCCCTGTTCTTTTTCTAATGTGTTGTTTAACAATGCCAAATTATTTGGTAATTTTCGATTGTAAATGTTTTGTTAAAAACTGTCAATATTTCATTGAATGTGTATGAATCATTCTAATCCCTCTACCATGAGACTTTGTTGGAGCAAGGATGCACTAGCAGTTCACCCCATTCCATAGCTTTAAAGCCTTAATTTCTTGAGTGTGTGTTAATATGGCATGATATCTTTGTTCCTATTGATATCCCAAATAAAATTAACTCAATTTTGAAATCAAGATTGCTGCCAAACTCGTATTCAACCCATATTTTTGGACTTGTTTTTCACTGCCTCTTAAAAAATTAATTTCCTGACTTCAGAATTTGTCAAATGACGTCAATTATATACTTAACCAAATTGGTGACTGACCCGATAACTGCCCAATCAAATGCTAATTCTCGATTATAGGAAATCGTATGGATACTTATTTTATGTGCAATTTGGTGATTGAGAGAATGGATAGGGTCATTGTCTATTGTACCAGTCCGAGGAATTAAATTTTGTTGAGTTATTACAAATTGTTTCAAGTCTGGGAATTAGAGTTGAAGAGTCCTTATGATTGACTTTTACTTTAGGATATTGAAATGTTAAAGGATCATTGCATGTTAACATTATATTTTTGGAACGAAATTGGGGTTGTTGCAATTAAATTGACTATCCTGAAATGTTATCCGTATGAAACTTACCTAATTAATTGGCATGCTGGTTCAACATTGGTGGATTCATGGTAATATTCCATTGCGTATCATGAAGGGAATATTCATGATGTTAGTTGCTTCATTGTTTTATCCATAGAACGAATTATTGAATTGTTTCCAAATCTATTTGTAGATCCTATCCTTAGAAAATTTTTGAATCGTTTCCAAATCAAATTGTAGCTCATGTATTTGAAAAATATTAAATCGTTTCCAAATCAGTTTGCAACTCCCATCACTGAAAAATATCATTTTGTTGCCAAATCATTTTGCAACTCTTGTCATTGAAAAATATTGAATCATTGAAAAATTAGTTTGCAGCTCTTTTCATTGAAAAATATTATATCGCTGCCAAATCAGTTTGCAGCTCCTATCATTTGAAATCTATTGAATCGATGCTAAATCAGTTTGTAGCTCCTGTCATTGAAAAATATCATATCAATGTCAAATTAGTTTGCATCTCTTGTCATTGAAAAAAATTTATATCGCTGCCAAATCAGTTTGCAACTCCTTTCATTTGAAATTTATTTGATTTGCTACCAAATCAAATTGCAGCTCCTGTCATTGGAATTTATCGATTACCTGCCAAATTATTTCACTAATTGGAATTTTAGAAATTCTTTGAGTGCTACCTCATTTGACTCCTTATTTTTTATTTGTTTCATTGCCTTAATATAAATATTTAATAATCATGTTAAGTATGCATAATATGGATGTTTTTATATTTCAGAATTTTGACTTATCTTTTACTAATTAAGAACTCTTGCTGACAGTTTGATTAAAGAATGAATTAAACGAAAGTTGTGAGTCTAACTTGAAACGAATTGATTATTTTTTGTTAGGATTAGCATGTGTGTTATATGAAAATTTTAGTGCCTTATGGCTAGAGAACTTAATGTGTGGATTCTCACATGCATGTTAAGAGAAATTTTGTTATGCCTCATGATAGATGTTATACGATGTTCTTTCCCGATTCACGTGAATAATGCTAAATGATTTGTTTAAACGTAATAGATTATACTCTATGTTTAAGGAATTTATGAAGGGTATTGTTGTGTATTTGGTCATGATTATCAGAGTATGATTGTCGTTAAGGGAACTAGATATCTCCTTGTTCTTCAAAACGGTCGTGAGTCCTGAGACCTTAAATGGTCGAAATCAATCGGATGAATCTTAGACTTAAGCATTGATTATGTGTCTTGGAGGTCCTAACCTTGCGGGATAGGTTGGGTGGGTAGCTTCCTTATGTTATCTCTATGTGATATTGTTGATTCAATAATAGTGATGATGCATTCAGATTGATTGTGATGAGATTGATTGTGTGGTTATTAATGTATGTTGTGATGCATATCACTTATCCTAACATTGTTTAAAAAAAAAAATTACCTCTTTTGTACTCATTGTTTTTGTAATGGAGGGGACACTACATATGATATCAGAGCGGGTTCAACCCTATGACATTGGACCATTACACCTTCCACTATGTTAACTGAATGATTAAAATATATCACTAATTAAATTTTGAAATTTTTCCATGTAGTTAACCATGGTTAGAGAACGTCGGGGAAGTAGACGATGTGGTGTTGGAGGGAGAGGTGTGATGCCTCTAATAGTATCTACGCCAGAGGGGTATAACTCCCTAGGAGAAGAATAAATCACTCAGCAAGAGCAGGTTTTTTTGGGAGATGTGGTAGGTATTGTCAGACAATTGGATTAGGTTGATGGATAGTTGGTATGGATTGTTGGTTGTCATTGATGTCAACCATTGGAGAGTGATATTTTAGATTTATGTCAACCCTTAGTGATTGATGTCAACCCTTGGACACAGTCTGGTAGTGAATTTCGGTAGCATAAAGGTTTGGGTAATGGACCCAAGGTTGTTTCATGTATAATGGTATGAGTTTTAATATATTTTAAGGTAAGACTATTCTAGACAGATATTACATGTCATTCCATTTCCGGTGGTATGTGGAACGTCACATAAATCCTCACGGTTAGAGAGTTATGGCCATCAGAAGTTAGAGAACCCGGGTTTGGGTAATGGACCCAAGTTTGTTTGATGGATAATGGTATGAGATTTGATATATTTTTAGGTAATGCTATTATATATGGATATTACATGTCATTTTGTTTCTGGTGGTATGTGGAATGTCACATAACTCCTCACAGTTTGAGAGTTATGGCCTTACGAAGTTGGAGGACCCTCATATGTCATATAGAAGCCCCAAAAGGTCAAAGTAGTCGAGGTGGTTTAAGAGATTTTAGAAGGTAAATAATAAAGTGAAGTGATGAGTGTACTCTAATTCAAAGTGAATACAAAATAAATTATTTAAATAATAAATTTAATGTAGAAATTAGAAGTGGGTTAACCCTAAAATAAGGAAAGTGGGCAAAGTGACCTAAAAGATGTTTTCAAGGAAGCTACTTGGAGAGTATAAATAAGAGGCAAGACTCTCTTATTTTAGAACACACTTGAGCATATTGAATATATATAGGTGTCTAAGGTAACCAAAGGATATATAAGCCAAATTTTTGAGGGAAGGTGAAGAAAATAAGGCCAAAATTCAAGGAAGGATAAATTATTTTGATGATTCTTTCTAAGGTATGCTATTTACATGTCATTTCACCATTTTTGCAACAAATTTTTTTTTATAGAATGCTTCAGACCATGAAATTGTTATTCCATTGAGGAAACATATCCAATTATCTGTGTTAAAAAAATCATCTTGTGGGTCATTCTATTTTTTGAGTTACACTCCGTGAAAAATAGGGTTTGTGGCTAGTCCTGAAACTAGTCTAAAACATGTGTTTCGGTTAAAAACGTCGTAACTTCTTCATAACATATCCACATTTAGTAAGAATAAATTTTTTGGTTATAGTATAGTCTATAGTATTTTGTGTAACAGTTTCAGGTCTATTTAAGAAATATTACGTGCAGGGCACGCTCTACAATGTCACTCTCTAGAATAACCTAGAATTGAGCAAGGTATGCCATTTTTTCTATAACTCCTTTTCTAAGAGGTTCCAAGTAGTGAAACCTGGAAGAATTGCATAAAATACACTGAAGAAAATTGTGTATCATTTTAAGATATTTATTCATTACAAGTACAAAGTTATAATTATTTCAAGTTAGGGTTGTTACCTAATCCAAAACTAGTCATGTGAGACTAAAGAAAAGTTTGATGAAAATGCTAGTCTCTTGTTGTTAAAGTTAAGGGAGGTTTGCAGGTATGTGATCATATACACCAAGTCTATTACAGAGTTACAAATCAGATTTGGATGATGAAATTGATGAGGGCATTTGGTTGAGGTACATGTCGGGTACATGGTTGAGACAAGTAGTTGATGAGTTGGCACATACATGAGGTGTATAGTTGATGATGTTGGTACATATTGATGAGTATTTGATACATTAATGGTACATACTTGGTACATGGTTGGAGGCACTTGTTTGTAGTATTGTTGACACATGGTTTATGGATGATGTGGCATACTTGTATTATTAGAAGAACATATTGATCTTGGTGATGATTATGAGTTGTTGTGTTACGCTTGGTTGATGCACGTTTTTAAGAGTTGCCTTGGTGATTGATATTGGTGAGTAGATATGATTTGGTTGATAAGATTGATGAGACAGGTTGTTGTGATAGGTTGTTTGGACAAGTTGTTGTGACAGGTTATTTTTACAGGTTTAGTGCATGGTTGATGCACTTGCTCATGGTACAGATTGAGGTACAGGTTGGTGCATGGTTGATGCACCTGTTTATGGTACAGGTTGATTACAGGTTGATGCATGGTTCAGGTTATTGGTATAGGTTATTTGGTACAGGTTGATTGGTACAGGTTTACAGTAGTATATCTCACATTGATACTGTGATAGTGGTTCCATCATTCTACTTATACGTCAGGGTGGTTGGACGGGGCAAGAACAGGTGGTTGTAGACACCTTCTGGTTGTAGCCAGAGAACATAGAGGGTTGTATCCTCCATCTGGTTGTAGCCAGAGAATTGGGGAGTTGGAGCTTCCCTCAGGTTGTAGCCTGAGAAACTAGGAGGTTGGAGCCTCCTTCCAATTGCATATGGAAAACAAAGGAAGTTGGTGCTTCCAATGAATGTAATTCTTCAAGACATATAAGAAACATCATTCTGTGGTTTTCTCCCACTTTGGGTTTCCACATAAAACACTGGTGTACTGTGTATGTGTATGATTGTTAATTTGTTCATTGCTTATTTACTTTGCAGTTATTGGATGATAATGATACATTGATATAACACTTGGATTATATGGTTAAAAATGATTAAATTTCTCTATTATTGATTCACCCCCCCTCTCAGTAATCCAACAATTAGTATCAGAGTCGGTTCCTTCAGAAAATAGTTTAACCACTAGAAGGAGATCATGGATTATTATGAGAATGGAGTATCAATGTTTAATGGTCAGAATGGTTTTAAGTATGAGATGTGGAGCATAAGGAAAAAATTATTTTTACAGGCACGAGGACATTATATTTGGCTATCAGTTGTTATAGGATATGATAGTTCAAAAAGGGCAAAGACTGCAACCAAGAAGAAATTGAGGAAGAGTAACAAAATAGAAATGGATTTCATCTAGGAAGGATTACCTAATCTGGTAAGAGAAAAGGTTGGTAAATGCTCATCAACAAAAGAACTTTGGGATAAGTTACATGACATATATTCTTCACCCATCACATATTTAGAAAATGTCAAAGAAGATTCAGATACAAATCAAGAAGAATTATGTTCACCATGTCAAGAAGATTCAGAAGATGAAGAGTACATAATCACCAGAGGTATGTTGTTTTATTTTAATTGTGAAAAACGTGGACATCCTAAAATAGAATGCCATGAAGGAAATGAGACAGAAAAACTAATTGAAAAGGAAGACAATTATGAAGAAGAATTGATTAGTTATTTAGATGAACTAAGAGAAGAAAAAAATTCACTCAAGAAAGAATTGATGAAATAAAAGGAAAGTGTTCATATTTTTTAAGAATCCCAACAGGTCATCGAGAACTTAAGAACTTAGCTAGAAGAAGCCAGAAAGATCGAAGAAAATCTTGAATACCAAAACTAGTGTTTGGAAACCAACATAGCAACACAAAAGGAAGAATCATAAATGAGAGAGAAGATATTGAGAGGTCATCTTAAGGAAATAACTAATGATCTAAACTTGCTTGAGGAAAAGTTTGGTCAAGAAGAGAAAGGACTTGAAGAAGAAATAATCACATTAAAAATTCATCTTGAAGAAGCGAAAAGAACAGAAGAAGTCATGAAGTCTCAGATAATGAAGAAAGAAGAAGAGGTTGAGAAGCTTGAAGAAAAATTTGTCACATTGAGAAGTAAAATCATCAAGCTCAACAAGAATGTTGAAGAGACAGAAACATCCACATCAGTTATAAAGAATGAAGAGAAGCACTCTAGGTTGCTAGAAAAGAAGAATGAAGAAAATAGAAAGAGTTATGCAAAAGTACTCAAAGGAAGGAATCATGGTCAACCAGAATCTAAGAAAATTATTGAAGATACATCCTCAAGAAGACCATCCATGTTCAAGCCACAAAGAAGCTTCAATCATGATCATTATTAGTCAAGGAAAAAATTTAGAAGGACTACACCACAAAGAAGATCATTCACTCCCAGGTATGCAAATTTATTTTATGGTAATTGTTTTTATTGTACTAACTTTGGACATAAGGTTGCAGATTGCAGGGATTATAAAAGAAATGTCCAAGCAAGAAATGCCTATGTGGTCTCACGTAACATTGAGTGTTACAAATGTCATACCTATGGACACATAGTCAATGATTGTAGAAGCATGATCGATACTTTCATGAAAGAGAATATTGATACCATATATAAGAAATTATGGATAATAAAACAGGAAGAACGGGTGAACAAAGACTAGGTACCAGAGATCGCAAGATTGGTAATAAAATGAGATGAAGAAAATTCTACAGAGAAAAGGAAAGAGGTCAGATATAGAAAGGTTTGGAAAATAACTGAAATAAATGAAGGACAGTTAAATAAGGAACAGGTTCAAGAGATTGTACTTTCAGGCATTTTAGTGAAAGATGAATCCACAGACAGAAAGAAATAAGTGAGAGCTCAGAGAGACAATGAATCTACGAATGAATATGATGATGAATTTACCAATGAATATGATGATGAATACACATCAGAGCAGGAGTTATTCTCAGCCATCCGGCTTAGAGACTCCCAAGTAATATGAATATTATATAGGGGGAGTCTATGCGATCGCTGTGACGGACCAAAGAACCATCCTTTGAGCAGCTTGTAGAGTTTGAGAAGACATATTCACAGCAATCAATTAGCATAAGTATCGTTTGATAGATTAATCAAGACTTCATGATAGTATAGTGATAAATGGGTCAGCATTATGGACAGTTGCGCAAGTAGAGTCTTGGACAGTATGGAAATAGATGGATTTGTAAGAACGCTTAGAAGGTTTGGATATATATATGATAGTGGATGAGAGCATGGATTCATAGACTAGTTCAGAGACTGGTTCAAAGACAAAGGAAAATTATCATAATGGATAATAATTACACAGGAAATGGCTCAAACAATGCTAATGGATTCCAAATTGATAGATATTTTTTGGACACATGCAGTGCATACATCAGTTCACATTCAAAACAGAGTAATGCTCAGAAACAACAACGAAAAAACTCCCTACGAACTATGGAAAGGAAGCACAGACAACAACCTCTACATCAAGGTAACTCAAGGTAATATTTTATTAATTGAAATTTATGTTGATGATATTGTTTTGGAAGTACTAATGACAGGTTAAGCCAGAAATTTGCAAAGGATATGCAGAATGAATTTGAAATGTCATTACTTGGATGACTATCCTTCTTTTTGGTTCTTCATATATGTCAAAGAAACCAAGGAATTTTTATTTCTCAAATTAATTATATCAGAGAAATGCTAAAGAGGTTCAGAATGGAAGATTGCAAACCAGTTACCACTCCTATGCAAAACAGTTGCAAGTTGAGGAAAGATGATGATTCAAAATCTACATCCCAAAGGAAATACAAGTCAATGATTGATATCTTACTATATGTGACAACATCTAGACCAAATGTAATGCATGCAGTTGGACAGGTGGCACGATTTCATGCAGCACCAAAAGAATCGCATGTATTAGTAGTGAAGAGGATTTTCAAATATTTCAAAGGAACATAAGAGTTTGGATTATGGTATCCAAAAGGAAGGGATCTATCACTTATTTCCTACACAGATGCAGATTGGGCAGGTTGCATTGATGACCGATGAAGCAGCAGTGGAGCAGCGTTCAACTTGGGTGAGTGTTTAGTATCTTGGCTAAGCAAGAAACAATCATCAATATCCTTATCTATAGTCGAGGCACAATATATTGTAGAATTAGCATGTTGTACACAAGTTCTATGGATGAAACAAAATTTGATAGATATACAGGTTGAGTATGATGAGCCCATTCCAATCTATTGTGATAATACAAGCATCATCAGTATCTCAAAAAACCTGGTGATGCACTCCAAGACAAAGCACATTCCAATGAAGTATCACTTTCTATGGGAATAGGTTGCAGAGAAGAACATCATAGTTGAATATATGGGAACAAAAGAACAAGTGGAATACATCTTTATAAAACCACTTCCACGTGAAGCCCTTGAGTATCTTCGCCAGAGACTAGGATTAATTTCTACTCGAAAATGAATTTTTTTGAATGCTTATCTTATATGTCTTAGATGTACACGAGGAAGCACCATAAATAGGAAAAAGGGGGAGAGATTTATCAGATGCAAACATAATTGCTTGGAGAGAGAGAATAGAGGCATGTTTCCAATGGGAGTGATTGTCACAAGGGAAGAATGAGCGATATGACTTCAGAGTGATACCCTTTGTCATAGGGGGAGATATTATTCATATGAAGGGAAAGAGAGTAATCAGAAGCTTATAAACACAAAGAAAAATCAAAGGCACGTAGACAAGGGGAGAATCCATAAGGAGAGTTCAGTCAGGGGGAGCATCCCCAAAGGGAGATACCCTTTTCCATTGATGTCAAAGGAGGAGAGATACAAAACATTGATGAAGAGTATAATCATGAATGTTATCATGACTAAGTGTTGCCATCAATGTTGGTGTTTCCATCAATGCCAAAGGGGGAGATTGTCATATAGTTGGCTTAGGTTGATGGATAGTTGGTATGGATTGTTGGTTTTCATTGATTTCAACCATCAGAGAGTGATATTTTAGATTGATTTCAACCCTTAGTGATTGATGTCAACCCTTGAAGAAATTCTGGTAGCACAAAGGTTTGGTTAATGGACCCAAGTTTGTTTCATGTATAATGGTATGAGTTTTAATATATTTTAAGGTAATATTATTCTATACAGATAGTATGTTTCATTCCATTTTTGGTGGTATGTGGAATGTCACATAACTCCTCACGGTTAGAGAGTTATAGCCATGAGAAGTTGGAGAACCGAGGTTTGGGTAATGCACCCAAGTTTGTTTGATGGATAATGGTATGAGTTTTGATATATATTTAGGTAATACTATTCTATATGGATAGTACATGTCATTCCATTTCTTGTGGTATGTGGAATGTCACATAACTCCTAACGGTTTGAGAGTTATGGCCTTACGAAGTTGGAGGACCCTCATATGTCATCTAGAAGCCCCAAAAGGTCAAAGTAGTCAAAGTGGTTTAAGAGATTTTAGAAGGTAAATAATAAAGTGAAGTGATGATTGTACTATATTTCAAAGTGAATACAAAATAAATTATTTAAGTAATAAATTTAATGGAGAAATTAGAATTGAGTTAACCCTAAAATAAGGAAAGTGGGCAAAGTGACCTAGAAGATGTTTTTAAGGAAGCTACTTGGAGAGTATAAATAAAAGGCAAGGCTCTCTCATTTTAGAACACACTTGAGCATATTCAGTATCTATAGGTGTCTGAGGTAACCAAAGAATATCTAAGCCGAATTTCTGAGGGAAGGTGAAGAAAAGAAGGCCGGAATTCAAGGAAGCATAAATTCTTTTGATGATGCTTTCTAAGGTATGTTATTTACAAGTCATCTCACTATTTTCGCAATAACTTGTTTTCTAGAATGATTCAGACCGTGAAAATACTATTCCATTGAGGAAACATATCCAAGTAACTGTGTTAAAAAATTCATCTTGTGGGTCGTTCTATTTTTCGAGTTACACTTCGTGGAAAATAGGGTTTGTGGCTAGTCCTGAAACTAGTCTAAAACAGGTGTTTTGGGTAAAAACGTCATAACTTATTCATAAAAGATCCAAATTAAGTAAGACCAAATGTGTTGGTTATAGTATATTCTTTAGTATGCTTTTTAATAGTTTCATATCTATTCAACAAATATTACGTGCGGGCATGCTCTACAAGGTCTCTCTCTAGAATAAGCCAGAATTCAATAAGGTATGCCATTTTTTCTATAAATCTTTTTCTGAGAGGTTCCAAGTAGTGAAACCTGGAGGAATTGCATAAAACACATGGAATAAAATTGTATATCAGTTTCATATCTTTATTCATTACAGGAACAAAGTTATGATTATTTCAATTTATGGTTGTTGACTAATCCAAAACTAGTCATGTGACACTAAAGAAATGTTTGATGAAAATGCTAGTCTCTTGTTGTTAAAGTTAAGGAAGGTTTGCAGTTATGTGATCATATACACCAGGTATATTACAGAGTTACAAATCATATTTGGATGATGAAATTGATGAGGTAATTTGGTTGAGTTACATGTCGGGTATGTGGTTGAGACAAGTAGTTGATGAGTTGGCACATACATGAGGTGTATAGTTGATTATGTTGGTACATATTGATGAGTCATAGTTGGTGAGTAGTCGATACATGATTGGTACATACTTGGTACATGGTTGGAGGCACTTGTTAGTAGTATTGTTGACACATGGTTTATCGATGATGTAGCATACTTGTATTATTACAAGCACATATTGATCTTGGTGATGATTATGAGTTGTTGTGTTATGCTTGGTTGATGCAGATATTTGAAAGTTGTCTTGGTGATTGATATTAGTGAGTAGATCTAATTTGGTTGACAATATTGATGAGACATGTTGTTGTGGTAGGTTGTTTGGACAAGTTGTTGTGACAGGTTGTTGTGACAGATTATTCATATAGGTTTGGTGCATGGTTGATGCACTTGATCATGGTACAGGTTGAGGTATAGGTTGGTGCATGGTTGATGAACTTGTTTATGGTACAGGTTGATGACATGGTGTTTGGTACAGGTTGGTGCATGGTTGATGCACTTGTTTATGGTATAGGTTGATTACAGGTTGATGCAAGGTTGATGCATGGTTCAGGTTATTGGTATAGGTTATTTGGTGCAGGTTGATTGGTATAGGTTTACAGCAGTATATCTCATAGTGATAGTGTGAAAATGGTTCCATCATTCTACTTATACATCAGAGCGGTTGGACGGGGCAAGGACAGGTGGTTGTAGCCACCTTCTGGTTGTAGCCGGAGAACATAGGGGGTTGTAGCCTCCTTCTGGTTGTAGCCAAAGAATTGGGGAATTGGAGCTTCCCTCTAGTTGTAACCTAAGAAACTAGGGGGTTGGATCCTCCTTCTAGTTGCAGCTAGAAAACAAAGGAAGTTGGTGTTTCCAATGAATGTAATTCTTCAAGACATATAAGAAAAATCATTCTATGTTTTTCTCCCACTTTGGGTTTCCACGTAAAAAACTGGTGTATTGTGTATATGTATGATTGTTAATTTGTTCATTGCTTATTTACTCAGTAGTTATTGGATGATAATGATACATTGATATAACACTTGGATTATATCGTTAAAAAGGATTAAATTTCTCTATTACTGATTCACACCCCCCCCCCTCAGTAATCCAACAGGTATGATGAGATCCTTCTAGAGGATGTCAAAGGCATTGATTGACCGCTTGGATCGAGATGAGGGAAGAGAATTTGTACCAAATGAGGGTTCACAGCACGCTCCAACTGGTAGTAATCATATGCAAAGAGAACTCGAGAAGGTGAAGCTTACCGAGTTTATGGGTGCCACGGATGGTAGTCACCGAGGCATGGTTGGAGAACATAGCGATGTGCTTCACACTTCATTATTACACCTCCAACATGAAATTCTGCATGGCGGTATTTCAGTTGAAGGGTAGTGTGTTAGACAACTGAGAGGGGGGGTGAATCAGTTGTTACTCTGCTTAAACAATAATGGTTCTTTTAAACTCTTTGTAGAGATACTGAATGATGATCACAATAAAGCAGGGAAATAAACAAGGGCACTTTCAGCATCATTCACATATATGAGAAACACAGAGACAGATATTTCCCGAGGAAACCCATGTAGGGTAAAACCCTCTTTTTCTTTATATGATAAGTAATAGTTACATTCTTTACACTATCATACATATGACCACCAACTCATAATGAGGCTACAACCTCAGTTTTGCAAGATGCAACTTGCTGAGAGCACCAACTCTCTGTTTTCTCTAGCACCCACTAGAAGGAAGCACCAACTCCCTGATTTCTCTAGCACCAAATAGAAGGAAGCACCAACTCCCTGGTTTCTCTAGCACCAACTAGAAGGAAGCACCAACTCCCTGTGTTCAAGCACCCACTTGAACCCTTAAGGACACCAATCCTCCCTAGCTCCTCCCAACCACCCTGAAATATAAATCTTTGCTATTGAAACTTATTACAGTGATATGATGTTCAACAATGGCTTACGAGACTCATCACTATTCTGCTGCATTTCGTTGCTCTGTCTGCCTCATTGCCTTTCTGCACACATCTCTTGCGTTGTCTGTTTTTCAGCTTTTTATGCTCTGTGCACCATGTCCATTCACTTGCGCAGTTCCTCTTCTGTGCTATTCAGCTGCTACACTCTGCTCCTTTTTCACACATGAATCACGTTCACCAACAACAACCACAGCAAACTCCAACAGCAACGGCAGCCCAATCTCTTCTCTGTACCATGTATTTATAGCTTATGTGCACCTTGTGCATGCAATGTTCACAATGCCTTTGCATGCTGACTCCGTGCCGTTATCCTCCACCTCTCGAGTTCTCTGTCTGATCATCATCGTGACTCTTCAGCTTCTCTGGTGGTTTTCCCCACGTGTCCGGCATCACTGTATGTTATACTGAGATTCCTCAGCCTCTCTGGCAGTTTGAGACTCTTCATCTTCTCTGTGAAAGTCGAACTCACCTTCTCTGTTTCAGTTACAGGCCTCAATGCTCATCAGATGTCAATCGCCTCCACGAACATCTTCATTCCTCTCAGAGACTCTTCACCTCCTCTGTCAGTCATCCCTAAGTGTCTTCGCATTCTCTGGTAGAGACCATCAATGGTTTCTAGCAGTTTCACTGTGTCGTGCAACAGTAGCCCTCAGATCTCCTTCAGGTTAATCTACGTCGTTGGATGAGCTTTATTAATTTTGCCTTTAAATTAGGTTTTGGCATTTCTACATTCCTGTTGCATTGTGTTCTTGCCTCTCCAAGTCACGATCCCCGAAACTCTGATATGGAGTTACATCAACAGTCTAGATCCAAGATTGATTTTAACGACTGTGATTGAATCACCATATCGCATATCGTGATTTCGGCATTCTTGTTGCCTTGATTTCTATTCCTCTTGATGTCGCAAACCGCGAAACTCAGATATGGAGTTATGTCAATAGTCCAGATCAGATCTCTATTCAACAGCTGCGAGTAAATCGTGAATTCGCATATCGCGAAATCGAGATTCCTGATGTCAATGTTCTTTGACAACTTCAACACTCGATCCTCGAAACTCCGATCAACGGTTCAAATGTGATCTTGATTTGACGGCTCAGATTGCGTCGGGATTTTTTCATATCGAGAAATCGGGATTTATGTTGCATTGTTTCTTTGACATTTCCAACACGCAATCCTCGAAACTCCGACGTGGTGTGCATCTGCTGACGTCACACGTGGATTGACACATGTTGAATACTGCCACGTGTCACTCTGATTCGTGACTTACATGTGCCTGAAATGTTGAATCAGTCTGACACTTTTCTTTACCTGATTGTGCCATGTGTCCCTAGCTGACGTGGTCTGCTGACGTGAGTCAGGTCAACGGTCTAGATCATATCTTGATCTGACGGTTCAGGTTCAGTCGGGATTTCACACATGGCGATTTCAGGATTCTTGATGTCAATATTCTTTGACATCTCCAACTCTCGATCCTCAAAACTCCGATAGGGAGTCAGATCAACGGTCCACATAATCCCCTGAGATGGACGATCCTCCTGCTTCCGGGATTTGTGAGCCCTCCGGCTGAGCTCGTCATCCTCGTGACCTCCCCCTATATGACCGCAGCCAAACCTCCTCATCGGGGTTTTAGATTTTTCGATGTCAAAACATGTATGTCCTCAGAATTCGCGATCCCTCGAATCTTGATGCACTCTTTACGCACTAGCTCTCCTGGCCCATATGACCGTTATCCCCGTGACTGCAGTCTTACCACTCGTCGGGGTTTCGATCTTTTCAATGCCACAATGCATTGGCTCACAGGATTCCCGATATGTGAAACCCCGATGAGTCAACCCTCCTTTCAGGATTTCACCTTGGCTTTTCCCGATGGTAAACCTCATGCTGCTCCTGTCCGATCTGACGGCTGACGGGATTTCTGAATGAGATCCAACGGCTCTCGATCTTTGTCTTCCTTATCCTCTACGAACACCTGTACCTTGAGCTTTGCTGCATGCGTTCTTCTCGACATTGTTCCTCCTGAGCTTTCACTTCCGAATCCCCAAGGGATTTTATCCTTCTTATCCTGCCATCTTCACTGTTGTACTTGCCATCAATGACAAGCATATGCTACCTGTTAAACATTTTCCAACAATCTCCCCCTTTGGCATTGATGGCAACTAAGGCACCCGAATTCTTTTCTCCCCCTTTGACATCAATGTCAAAGAAGAGACATGCTCCCCCTGAGCTATTGCAATAATTTTAGAAGGCATTAGATAATCAAACAATACAAATCTCCCCCTAACAAGATGGACTCTTTTAGGTGTGAAACGAAATGACACCCAACTTCTGTCTGAGATATTCAAACGGTGTCCTTGCTAGGGGCTTAGTAAAGATGTCTGCAATTTGCTCTGTAGTGGGAATGTAATGGACCTAAACAATCTGATTGGTGACCTTCTCTCTCAGAAAATGATATTTTATGGGAATATGTTTTGTCTTGGAGTGGAGGACAGGATTTTTAGACACACTGATGGCACTTGTGTTATCACAATG
>ML791252.1:421004-458332 GCA_009831015.1 Picea engelmannii
CACCCTGAAATATAAATCTTCGCTACTGAAACTTATTATAGTGATATGATGTTCAACAATGGCTTACCAGACTCATCACTATTTTGCTGCATTTCGTTGCTCTGTCTGCCTCATTGCCTTTCTGCACACATCTCTTGCGCTGTTTGTTCTTCAGCTTTTTATGCTCCGTGCACCATGTCCATTCACTTGCGTAGTTCCTCTTCTGTGTTATTCAACTGCTGCACTCTGATCCTTTTTCACACATGAATCACCTTCACCAACAACAACCACAGCAAACTCCAACAGCAATGACAGCCCAATCTCTTCTCTGTACCATGTATTTATAGCTTCTGTGCACCTTGTGCATGCAATGTTTGCAATGCCTCTACATGCTGACTCTGCATCATTATCCTCCACCTCTCGAGTTCTCTGTCTGATCATCATCGTGACTCTTCAACTTCTCTGGTGGTTCACCCCGCGTGTCCAACATCACTGTATGTTATACTAAGATTCCTCAGCCTCTCTAGCAGTTTGAGACTCTTCGTCTTCTCTGTGACAGTCGAACTCACCTTCTTTGTTTCTGTTACAGGCCTCAATGCTCATCAGCTGTCAATCGCCTCCACGAACATCTTCATTCCTCTCAGAGACTCTTCACATCCTTTGTCAGTCATCCCGAAGTGTCTTCGCATTCTTTGGTAGAGACCATCAATGGTTTCTAGCAGTTTCACTATGTCGTGCAACGGTATCCCTCAGATCTCCTTCAGGTTAATCTACGTCATTGGATGAGATTTATTAATTTTGCCTTTAAATCGGGTTTCAGCATTTCGACATTCCTATTGCATTGTGCTCTTGCCTCTCCAAGTCACAATCCCCGAAACTCCGATATGGAGTTACATCAACGGTCCAGATCCAAGCTTGATTTTAACGGCTGTGATTGAATCGCCATATCGCATATCGTGATTTTGGCATTCTTGTTGCCTTGTTTTCTATTCCTCTTGATGTCGCGATCCGCGAAACTCCGATATGGAGTTATGTCAATGGTCCAGATATGATCTCTATTCAACGGCTGCGAGTAAATCGTGAATTCGCATTTCGCAAAATCGGGATTCCTGATGTCAATGTTCTTTGGCAACTTCAACACTCTATCCTCGAAACTCCGATCAACGGTTCAGATGTGATCTTGATTTGACGGCTCAGATTGCGCCGGGATTTTTTCATATCGAGAAATCAGGATTTCTGTTGCATTGTTTCTTTGACATTTCCAACATGCGATCCTCAAAACTCCGACGTGGTGTGCATCTGCTGACGTCACATGTGGATTGACACGTGTTGAATACTGCCACGTGTTACTCTGATTCGTGACTTACATGTGCCTGAAATGTTGAATCAGTATGACACTTGTATTTACCTGATTGTGCCACGTGTCCCTAGCTGACGTGGTCTACTGACGTAAGTCAGGTCGACGCTCTAGATCACATCTTGATCTGACGGTACAGGTTCAGTCGGGATTTCACACATCGCGATTTCGGGATTCTTGATGTCAATATTCTTTGACATCTCCAACTCTCAATCCTCAAAACTCTGATAGGGAGTCGGATCAACGGTCCACATAATCCCCTGAGATGGACGGTCCTCCTTCTTCTGGGATTTGTGAGCCCTCCAGCTGAGCTCGTGGTCCTCGTGACCTCCCCCTATATGACCGCAGCCAAACCTCCTCATCAGGGTTTCGGACTTTTCGATCTTGAAACATGTATGTCCTCAGGATTCGCGATCCCTCGAATCCCTACGTGGTCTTTACGCACTAGCTCTCCTGGCCCATATGACCGTTATCCCCGTGACTGCATTCTTACCACTCGTCAGGGTTTTGATATTTTCAATGCCGCAATGCATTGGCTCATAGGATTCCCGATATGTGAAACCCCGATGAGTCAACCCTCCTTTTGGGATTTCACCTTGGCTTTTCCCGATGGTAAACCTCGTGCTGCTCTTGTCCGATCTGACGGCTGACGGGATTTCTGAATGAGATCCAACAGCTCTCGATCTTTGTCTTCCTTCTCCTCTGTGAACTCCTATATCTTGAGCTTTGTTGCGCGCACGTTCTCCTCGACGTTGTTCCTCCTAAGATTTCACTTCTGAATCCCCAAGGGATTTTATCCTTCTTATCCTTCCATCTTCACTGTTGTACTTGCCATCAATGACAAGCATACGCTACATGTTAAACATTTGCCAACATAGTTCTCTTCTATGGTGGAAGGTGCTCCTACCTCAACTAAACATGGTCAACGAAGACATGTCATGGGAGTTATTTCAGAAATGGTTCTAGGAGATTTACTTGTCCAAGGAATTCATTGAGTGCTAGCTTAATGAGTTCAATGCCTTACGACAGGGTCGCCATATGGTATCAGAGTATGAGGCCATATTCATGGAGCTAGTTAGGTATGCTCCACATCTAAACATAAAGAAGTTAAAGGTAAACAAGTTGGTGTTCAGACTTAACTTCAACATTTTTGTGAAGGTGAAGATTCCAATGCCTCAGATGTTGCACAATGCAGTTCAGAAGGCCCTTATAGTTGAGGAAGAGCTGAACAATGAGGGTCGGGGAAGGAATCCTTCTAGACCGACTGGATAGACGACATCAAGAGTGTAGTTGCATCAGACACCAACCAGACAGAATTCAGGGAATCACAATATGCCTAGAGGACTTATGTTCACAACACCATGATGAAAGAATCCTCATCAGAGGACTCCTTATAGAGGAAAACAACAAAAACAACAGCAATTTAGGCTTACTCAGCAAAATAGACCAGGATCACAAAATTCTAAGACAACAACTTCTACTTCGGGGACCAGGATTATTGGACCGAAGACTAGGTGTTGGACATGTGGAGAACCACATTACCAGTGAGACTATCCGATTGAAAAATCCAAAGTGGTTGGATCATTAGGACCCACTACAGTTGGAGATTTGGGCAAGGCCCATAGGATACATGCAATGGTGAACAACCTCCAGGGTGAGCACCAATCCACTGTGCTCGAGACATCAAGTACAATTGCTAACCAAAATTTTAGTATTTTGATATATCCAGGTGCTATAGAGATATTTATCTCTAGTGCAGCATTGAAGAGAATTAAGGTAAAGGGATTCAAGCAAGACGAGTTCATATACGTAGAAATGGTATCAGGTTCCAAATAGAAGGTTGGAGGAAAGGTTACCAACTTTGACATTAACTTGGGATATTTTGTAACGAAGTTCAACCTATATGTCACGTTCTTAGGATCTTATGACATAGTGATTGGTATGGATTGGTTGGAATTGCATGATGTGATACTTAACTGTAAGAGGAAATGGTTAATTTTGACAGACGTTTTGGGATAGAGTGGAGTGATTCTAGGAAGGAACTAGGGGGTGTCCTTGAGATTTATTTCTTACCTACAACTATAGAAGAGTATGCGCAAAGGGTGCATGCAATTTTAGCACTAAACAAAAAGGGTGAGACAGAAGGATTAGAAGAACTTCCTGTAGTACAAGAGTTTTTCGATGTGTTTCTGGAAGAATTATCAAGTTAACTGCTCGAAAGAGAGTTGGAGTTTACAATAGACTTGAAAACTGGAAATGAATCGATAGTGAGAATGCCATATCATATGTCAATACATGAATTGCAGGAGTGGAAAATTCAATTGAAGGAATTGTTGGACTTGGGAATTATGCGTTCAAGTGTGTCACCTTGGGGTGTTCCAGTTATTTTTGTGAGAAAGAAGGATGGATAGTGGAGACTTTGTATTGACCATCGTCAATTGAACAAAGTGACGATCAAGAACCAGTATCTGTTGCCAAGAATAGATTATTTGTTTGACCAGATGGAGGGATCAACGATGTTTTCAAAGATTGACTTGAGATCGATATATCATCAATTACATATTAAGGAAGAACATATCTCTAAGACCGCATTTAAGATGTGATTCTGACACTATGAGTTTATTGTTTTACCATTCGGATTGACGAACGCCCCAGTGGTATTCATGAGTTTGATGAATGGGGTGTTCCGCGAATACCTAGAAACATTTTTTCAAGTATTTATTGATGACATATTGATTTATTCTTGGATGAAATAAGAGCATGACAAACATTTAAGATTGGTCCTACAATGTCTATGAGAAAAAAAATTGTACGGGAATTTATCGAGATGTTTTTTTTACTAATCAAAGATTCATTATTTGGGACATATCATATTTGGTAAAGGTATCATTGTGGATCCAGCAAAATTCAAGGCTATTATGGAATGGAAAACATCGATAAATGTACAAGAAGTACGTTCCTTATGGGTTTCACAGTATATTACCGATCATTCATCAAAGGTTTTTCAAAGATAGCAAATTCGATCGCGGAGTTGAAAAAGAAAAATAAGAAGTTTGTTTGAACAGAGAAATCTGTGAAACCATTTCAAAAGATTAAGGAGTTATTGACGACGATGCCAATTCTGAAAGTCCCCAACATGGACAAAGAGTTCTTGGTATGCACGGACGCATCCAAGGAAGGTTTAGGTAGAGTTTTGATGTAAGACGATCAAGTGATCTCTTACATTTCAAGGAAATTGAGAAAGCATGAGGAGAAATATGCAACGCATGACTTGGAATTATTAGCAATTGTATATGCTTTGAGAGTTTGGAGGCATTATCTAATTGGATGAAAATTTGAATTAAAGACAGATCATTGTGGTTTGCAACATATTTTCGCATAGAGTGAATTGAACGTGCGACAAAGGCATTGGTCAGAATTACTTAGTGAATACTACTTTAATATTACTTACATCAAAGGAATGGTGAACAAACTAGAAGATGCATTGAGTCGGAAACCACACATATTCTCAGTAATACCTCTTAATAATAATCTTTGAGAAAATATTATAACTTTACAGATCGACGATGACTGATATAAATAAGTTAAGGATAATATTAGACAAAATACCATGATAGTACCAAATTTTGAAGGTTATTCTTTAGAAAATGATGGATTGTTGAGATTTAATGGAAGAATTTATGTACCACCTAATGACGAATTAAGAAGTTTGATCTTGAGAAAATCTCATAGAGCAGTGTACATGGCTCATCTAGGAGTCACAAAGATGAAGGAAGACCTTAAGCCTTTATTCTTCTAGAAGGGAATGAAAGAAGACATAGTTGGTTACAGGGAGAGATGTCTACAATCTCATCAAGTGAAGTTTGAACATAGACATCCAACAAAATTGTTACAGCCATAGCCTATACGTGAATCGAAATGGGAAGTCATTTTGATGGACTTTACTTTTGGATTTCCACGGACGGAAAGGAAACACGACTCGATTTTTTTGGTAGTTGACACTCTCATGAAGAGTGCACACTTTATTCTAGTGCATACAATGTATCAGACACCATATGTAGCCAAAGTTTTTGTTAACGAGATTGAGAGGTTACAGGAAGTACCAAGAAGGATCATATCCAATCGATGATCAGTGTTTACAAGACGTTTTTGGACCAGTTTCCAAGAGGCTTTGGGAACACAACTAAACTCTAGTACAACATATCACCCAGAGACAGATGGAGAAACAGAAAGAACAAAACAGATTTTGGAGGATATGTTGTGTATGTATGTAATGGACCAACATAATTGTTGGGAAGATTTATTTCCACTAGTAGAGTTTTCATACAACAACAGTTATCAGAGTACCATTAGCATGGCACCATTTGAGTTTCTTTACGGATGACCATGTCAGACGTCGTTGAGTTGGGATTGACTTGAGGACTGGGTCTTGGAACGACCAGAAGTGATTCAAGAAATGGAAGAATAGATGCAATCGATAAGACAGAGGATTAAAGAAGCACAATATCAGTAGAATATTTATGTTGATGCACATCACGTTGACCTCAGTTATGAAGCTGGAGATAGAGTTTTCTTGCAGGTGAAACAACACAAGAGTTCGATCAAGTTTGGAAAGGGTGCTAAAATATCTCCTAGGTTTTTAGGACCTTTCGAAGTTGTGGAAAAGAAATGACTCATGGCTTATCGACTAGACATTCATGATTCTTTGAGGCATATGCACAATGTATTTCATGTATCTGTAATGATACATTATATTAGTGATCCTTCACATATTATTGACATGATTTCTTTGCAGGTGTCGGACGAGGGTTCTCTCATGGCAGATCCAATCCGCATTATGGACCATCAAATTTGATATCTACGGCGTCGAATAGTCAAGCAGGTCAAGGTCCAATGGGAAGAATATAGTCCACACTCGACCACCTGGGAGAATTCATATGAGATGCATCAATAGTTTCCTTACTTTTTTGATAGATTAGACATATAGATCTATGTCAAATATCTTTATTTACTAGAATTTATACATTGTAAAAACTTCGGGATGAAGTTTAAAACAAGAGAGGTTTATGTAACATCTCGCTCTTCTGAGCACATGTATCTTGACATATTCATTGAGAACACTTGAGTGCAAGTGATCCGGTTATGATATATTATGATTTAGTTTTGATTATGGATTATACATGATGATGATGGTTTGTTGTGACTTATTGATATATTGTTGTATGAATGCATGTATATATATATATATATATATTGGAAGATGTTATTGATGAGTTTTCATGAGTGTGCAGGGCACATGACAGGTTATGCATGTTGATGGCATCGATGGACTTCCTTGGAATCTGGATTGAGTAAGGGAGTGGATTGTATTGTTTCAGTATTTAATTTTATGCACATATGATAGATGATTGCTTCCTGTATGATTATATATATAGATTATTGACACTACTTTTGTAAGTGGATGTAGGCTTGACAATGCTTTCTAATCCGACTCACATAAGGAGTAGAGGGGCCATGCACAGAAACCAGGCATTGAGGGAGAGGTGTGGCAGCATCCCTGTCACATCCTACTATCCCTCTCGTTGTGGTTTGAACTGTAGGTTAGCAATTACCTAGTTCGATAGGTCCACGATGTCATGAGGGAGGATTGAGACAGTCGCTCATGAAGATTCTAATGGGCATGCAATAAGGCGGAGTCCTTATTCCTTAGAAGCCCTTAGTCTCTCACAAGGTTGACCGAGTGGAGTATTGACTCCAAGGATTGGATAAACTTCCAAAACCAGTCAAAGGTGAGTGGCACCCTTGGAGCATGGAGGTGAGTCTTGAAAGGCACGCCGTGTAATTAAAAACTTGAGTCAATAAATCTAGGTGGCCTAGAAAAAATTGAATTGATTAGACTTTGTCGGATTAAAATAATTAATTAAATAGTGAATTTATTAATTATAAATCCCAATAAAAATCTAAGTCTAATTATAAGACTAAACCTAAGTCTAAGTTTAGTTAGGGGACTAAATTAAAATATTAAATAAATTAAAAGAATAGAGATAAATCAATTTAAGGAAAAAGTGAGAAATATTTAAAGATTTGATGGAATGCACATGTGTGCATGAAAATATTAAAAGGGATTTTTTAAATAGAAAGAAATAAAATATGAGAGAATACATGTACACATAGAATGGTATCTAGAGTCAAGCTACCACTAGTCTAACTAGAAGAAGACTCATAATCCAACTATAATTAATATCTAGTTAGGAGACACTTATTAAATGAGAAATTGGGGAACAAAGGGACAACTAAGAGAGAAATAGGAACACATTGGGGAATGTGAGGGAAAATGGCTTATTGAATAAATAAAAATAGTAATTACTTGTGCAACTTGGGGAGAGTGTGACAAGTGTAAGAAAATTATTGGGGGAAGAAGAGTACCCCTCCATTACGACAACAATGAGTACAAAGGTAAATATTAAAAAAATAAAAATAAAAAAACAATGTTAGGATAAGTGATATGCATCAAAACATACATTAATAACTACACAATCAATTTCATCACGATCAATCTGAAGTAGTGTCTATACCATCTCATACCCGTACCCACTTGACCTTGGGAAAGCATTTCCATGGATTTTGTGCAAGTTTTACCAACCACATGGAAGGGACATGGCTATTTATTTGTGGTGGTTCATAGGTTCAACAAAATGTGTATTATCATGCCTTTACCATCAAGGGACATGAAGAAACACACTTTTTCTTTGAATATGTTTGGGTGCACTTTGGGATACCAAGGAGAATCATCTCATATAGGGATATTAGATTTCTCAGTGCATTTTGGACTACATTGTGGGAGAAGATGGAAATTAAGTTGAATAGGTATACAACATTCAATCCACAGTTTTAAGTACTTGTAAGTTTAATATTCTTTACAAGAACTTGCAATCTATTAATCAACTAAACATTGATAATAAAAAAATCTCGCAACTAGGGTTAATAGAAACAATGATATTTTCTTTATGAATACAGCCATGAACTTGTAATATAGATTTTCTGCATGAAAATAAACCCTCGGTGCTCTCTTCATCCTTACACTTTGTATGAGACCACCTATATAAGAATATTTTTTCAAATTCTTCATCAGAGAGTGCCATTATTTGGGAATAATTAAGCGATGCCCACCAAATGAATGCATCACCTTGTAAGTGTAAACTGACCAAACCTCTCCAATTTTTTTTCCATGCTAACTTCTCTTATTTTATAAATTTTTCAATACTTGGGCCATCATATTTTCCATTAAAATACAAATACATCTTGGAATAAATATTCAAATAAACTAAAGCTTAAAAATAACTCAATGTGCAAATAATGCAGCTTTTCCAAAAAAAACCCTGAAAATGACTGAATTTAAAATGCTCATAAATCTTAAGTTCCAAAGACTTGAATACAAAATACCACAATAGTACAAAAGATATCTAAATATAATCACCACACAATATATATTAAACAATATGTAAAACCACCACTTTATTATATCAAAACCCTTGGGGTAGGGCAACACCATACAATGGATCCTATTATGGAAGGGATCCTCTCATGTTCACTTGCCTCTTCGAGGGGGCTTCCTCCTAATGAGATTCAGATCCAAATACAATACTTCTCTTCATGTCCCATTACATTTCTTTAACTCCTTTATATAGTTCTATCATCACCTAAAAACATTCTAGAGGAGAAAATCTTATAGAAGTAGAACCTTCTAAGAAGTCATCTTACATTTATTATATATAACTACCCATTTATTATATATAACTACCATAGTGGTCCTTATTTAATAATATAGTGGACCTAGTCCACCTTACATTGAATGGCCTCCACTATTATCACTATGGGCCCTCTGGGCCCCCCCACTACCTCTTTAGCTACCTAACATTCCATCCCCCTTATGAAACCGTTGTCCTCAACGCTTGATGTACAACCATATACCTGGCTCCCATGGATAAGTGTGGACCATAGTGTTGAAGTGGACTAAAGAACCAGGATCCCATTGAGAAATGAAAGCCACCATGCTGAAGTAGTCCAACCGTCATTGTAAACAAGGGTCCCATGTCTAATTTCTCATGTGAACTCCACACGGAATATATCGGCACCCAATAACCAACTGAAAATGATGCTCCCAATACTTACACCTATCATGTGGATCCAAATAAGAATATCCATCCACATAGTGAGAAAGGGTCAAAGATGAATCAGGAAGGAACAATACCATTATAGAATATGCAGGCTGGACACTGGTAATCATAACTAGCTCATGATGTGTCACATTTATGTTCTGTATAGAAGGTGGATTAGAGTTATCAAATGAAATATGGAAGTGGTTTTCATCCCAGAAATGACAACTATCCATATACCAATCATCACAATCGGCCTCAAAATCATACCAAGCATATACTTCTTGATTATATTCATCCCTGATGTCCGCCATAAGATATCTCTCCTGCATGCTAGCTAATAAATCTTGAATACTATGAAAACTATCCTTGAGGCCATCTGGAAGGTCATGCAATGTGTTAGACATTTGGGATTTGAATGCTTCAGTCATCTGTAGAATTTATTTGAGGGTTTTAGAGGGAATAGCCATTGAAAACACCACATTAAATATACAAAAATAAAGCTCTTAAAATTATTTATGCAATGACATTGATTTGGTAGCAATCTGAGCACCCTATGAAAAGTTATGAACTCTGCAGTCCCGTCATCGTCACGAAAAACCCCAAAAAGCATTGATTTTAAATCGATGATATCTTCATTTACAGAGCTCTGATTGAGATGATTTTTTTTTAATTGGGTGAAATTGTGAGAGGAACTAATATTTGCAATTTTTTTTGAAAAATTCTTCCCCAGCTGCTACATAAAGCAGAAAAATTCATGCGGTCGTCCGCGAAAAAAAAAAAAATTCCCTGAAAATTGTAGATTTTAAAATGCAAATAACTTAACTTCTCAGACTCTGTTTCAGACAAATTTTTTTCTGAGAGGAACTCAGATATACAACCATTTTTTTCAATTTTTTCACCAAAACCTACATAAATTGTCTTGAATGTCGCGGCCCTCTTTTTTTTCCAAAAAATAAATCTGCAAAAAATAGAAATATTTGTCCAAACTTTTTGTCAAGGAAAGTGCTCTGATACCAATTTTTAAGTTCCAAAGACATTAATACAAAATACCACAATAGTACCAAATATATTTGAATATAATCACCACACAATATATATGAAACAATATAGAAAACCACCACTTTATTATATCAAAACCCTTGGGGTAGGGAAACACCATACAATGGATCATATTATGGAAGGGATCCTCTCCTGTTCACTTGCCTCTTTGAAGGGAATTCCTCCTAATGAGCTTCATCTCCATATACAATAATTCTCTTCATGTCCCATTACATTGCTTGAACCCCTTTCTATAGTGTTACCATCACCTAAGAATATTCTAGAGGAGAAATCTTCTAGAAGTAGAACCTTTAAGAGGTCCTCTTACATTTATTATATATAACTACCCATGTATTATATCTAACTACCATAGTGGGCCTTATTTAATATTATAGTGGACCTAGTCCACCTTACATTGAATGGCCTCCACTATTATCACTACAGGCCCTCTTCCCCCCCTCACTACCTCTCTAGCTACCTAACAATAACTTTACTTCCCAGACTCCATTTCGGCTAATGTTTTTTTTTAAATTGAGTATTTTTCCAAGAGGAATTCAAATATCCAATTTGTTTTCCAAATTATTCTCAGAAAGTTTTAGATATGAACCTGAAGTGTCCAACCTTATTTTTTTCCTAAAAACACTTTGCAAAAAGAACCAAAAAATTATTCCCTTCTTTGGCCAAGAAAAGTTCTCTAATACCAATTGTTAAGTACCAGAATAGATATACAAATATACTTCATAATAAACCCACAATGGAAAGAAGAATAAACCAAACCATACACCAAATATCTAACTCAATAATGTAGACAAAACCCTTGAGGTAGGGTAACACCATATATTAATCCTTAAGGAAGGATAACACTCCTCAAGCAATGCTTGATACATTCACAATATTCTTCATTATACCCCAATAATTTTCTTACACTTCACTATGCCCCAATAATTTGCTTACACTCCTTATTTTTTATTTGTTTCGTTGCCTTAAGATAAAGATTTGATAATCATGTTAAGTATGCATAATATGTATGTTTTTATATTTTGTAATTTCGACTTATCTTTTACCAATTAAGAACTCTTGTTGACATTTTGATTAAGGGGTGAATTAAATGAAAGTTGTGAGTCTAACTTGAAATGAATTGATTATTTTATGTTAGGATTAGCATGTGTGTTATATGAAAAGTTAAGTTCCTTCTAGATAGAGAACCTAATGTGTGTATTCTCACATGCATGTTAAGTGAAATTTTGTTATGCCTCACAATAGATGTTATAGGATGTTCTTGCTTGATTCACGTGAATAATGCTAAATGATTTGTTTAAACGTAATAGATTATATTTTTTGTTTAAGGAATTTATGATGGGCATTGTTGTCTATTTGGTCATGATTATCGGATTATGATTTTGGTTAATGGAACTAGATATACCCTTGTTCTTCAGAACAGTGACCAGTCCTGAGACCTTAAATGGTCAAAATTGATCAGATGAATCCTAGACTTGAGCATTGATTATGTGTCTTCGAGGTCCTAATCTTGCAGGATAGGTTGGGTGGGTAGCTTCCTTATGTTATCTTTATGTGATATGGTTGATTGAATAATAGTGATGTTGCATTTAGATTGATTGTGATGAGATTGATTATGTAGTTATTAATGTATGTTGTGATGCATACCACTTATCCTAACTTTGTTTTTTGTTTTTTTTAATATTTACCTATTTTGTACTCATTGTTGAAGAGTGGAAGATCTATCTTGTGAGGAAATATTTGGAGCTATTGTTTGTTGGTTTCTTGTGTGTGGACCCTTTGCGTCTCGAGGGGATAAGGGGGAAGAAGAGTACCCCTAGCATTGGTTGGGAGGTACCAATGAAGTCTCTGTGATTAGCAAGTGGGAGGAAGGACGGAACGCCAGTTGTTGAAGAACATCTTCAATTTCATCTTCAATGGTTCTAGTATTTTATTTTTGAAATTTGTATTTGTAATAAGAGTAAATTGTAATTAGAGTATAGATGGGTAGCTGCCTTGTATTTACAAACTCATAGTTTAGAATTTTGTGGCTCGCTGCCAAATTAAATTACAACTTTTCATATTTGAAATTTATATGGATGTTATCAAGACATTTGCATTGTTGAAGAAAAGAATTATATTTTAGTTAAATTATGAGTATGAAATCGTTTTTAATAACCACAATTGTTAGTTGTGTTGATTTAAAATCGGTAGTTCATTTCCCAATTAAATGGCAGGAACCAATTTTTGTACCTCTTGTGAATGCTGCCAATTTGTTCGCATACATTGTTTCTGATATTTATTTTGTTGTTGTCAAGTTTTTTCAATCGAAAGTTTAGATTTTCGTATGGTCATCTAAACCTATTTTCAATCCAGATATTTAGAATTCGTTTGGTCACTGCAAAGATTATTTCCAATCCGAAAGTTTGAATTCCATCTTGGTCGTCGAAACTATTTCAAACCTTGAATTTAAGTTTTGTTACAATTACAGCCTATTAGTTTTCAATTTTGAAATTTTAACATCGTAGAGATGTTGTATTATTTAATTGAAAATTTGAGTTGGATACATTTATGACTACTTCATATTAGTTTGAAATTATGGAATTAAAGTTGTAGCGATGTTGTGGTAATTGTTGCATTTTGAATTTGAATTTTCCCTGTGATTGTTGCATGTTTAGATAGTATTCATGGAAACTAAAAATTGGGGATCGCTCCAATATCTATTTACAAATCCCGAGTTGAAATACATTATGGTCACTGTATAATTAATTGAATTCATAGAAATGAATTGGGGCCTCTGCAAATTAAATTGGTAATCATGAAGTGCTTTCTGTATGATTGATACCCAATTTATTTGGCATACTGGATAGTGTTGATAGGTGCATTGTAATATTTTGCATATCATGAAAGGGGATTCCGTGAGGATAGTTGCTTCAATGTTATGTCCATAGAACAAATTTTTGAATCATTGTCACATCTACTTGCAGTTCTTGTAATTGAAATTTCGAATCACATTCAAATCACTTGCAGATCGGATCTGGACTAAATATTTGTTGCTAATTGTTTACAATTCGTATTTAAGGATTTTATTATGTTGTTGTAAATCTATGGAAATGATCGAGTCTAGAATACATTTAATCATTGCCAATTTTTTTTGATATGAACAAAATATTTAGGGTCATTGTCATATTAAATTGCAAACCCTGTTCTTTTCCTGATGTGTTGTTTAACGCTGCCAAATTATTTGATAGTTTTTCGATTGTAAATTTTTTGTTAAAAATTGTCAAGATTTCAGTCGAATGTGTATGTGTGTGAATCATTATAATCCCTCCACCGTGAGAATTTCCTGGAGTAAAGAGGCACTGGAAGTTAGACCCTTTTCGTAGATTTAAATCCTTAATTTCTTGAGTGTGTGTTAAGATGGCGCGATATCTTTGTTCATGTTGATATCCCAAATAAAATTAACCCAATTTCGAAATCGTGATCGTGATCGTTGTCAAACTCGTATCCAACCCAGATTTTCAGACTTGTTGTTCACTTCCTCTTAAAAATCTAATTTCCTGACTACAAAATTTATCGAATGTCGCCAATTAGATACTTAACCAAATTGGTGACTTACCTGATAACTTCCCAATCGAATCCTAATTCTTGATTATAGGAAACCATATGGATATTTATTTTATGTGCAATTTGGTGATTGGGAGAATGGATAGGGTTGTTGTCTATTGTACTCGTCTAAGGAATTAAATTTTGTTGAGTTATTACAAATTGTTGTAAGTATGGGAATTAGAGTTGAAGATTCCTTGCGATTGACTTTTACATTAGGAGATTGAAATGTTAAAGGATCATCGCATGTTAATATTATATTTTTGGAACAAAATTGGGGTTGTTGCAATTAAATTGACTATCCTAAAATGTTATCTGTATGAAACTTACCTAATTAATTGGCATGTTGGTTCATCATTGGTGGGATCATGGTAATATTCCATTGTGTATCATGAAGGGAATCTTCATTATGTTAGTTGCTTCAATTTTTTATCCATGGAACGAATTATTGAATTATTGCCAAATATATTTGTAGCTAGCTCCTATCTTTAGAAAAATTTCAAATCATTGTCAAATCAAATTGTAGCTCCCATATTTGAAAAATATTGAATCGTTTCCAAATCAGTTTAAAGCTCCTGTCATTGAAAAATATCATTTCGCTACAAAATCATTTTGCAGCTCTTGTCATTGAAAAATATTGAATTGCTTCCAAATCAGTTTGTAGCTCTTGTCATTGAAAAATATTGTATCGTTACAAAATAAATTTTCATCTCCTATCATTTGAAATCTATTGAATCGCTGCCAAATCAGTTTGCAGCTCGTGTCATTGAAAAATATCATATCACTACCAAATTAGTTTGCATCATTGAAAAACAATTATTTCGTTGCCAAATTAGTTTGCATCTACTATCATTTGAAATTTATTTGATTCGCTGCCAAATCAAATTGTAGCTCATGTCATTGGAATTTATTGATTAGCTGAAAAATTATTTCACTAATTGGAATTTTGGAAGTTCTTTGAGTGCCACCTCATTTGACTTCTTATTTTTTATTTGTTTTGTTGCCTTAAGATAAATATTTAATAATCATGTTAAGTATGCATAATATGGATGTTTTTATATTTCGGAATTTCAACTTATCTTTTACCAATTAAGAACTCTTGTTGACATTTTGATTAAGGGATGAATTGAATAAAATTTGTGAGTCTAACTTGAAATGAATTGATTATTTTCTATTAGGATTAGCATGTGTGTTATATGCAAAGTTAAGTGCCTTCCGGATAGAGAACCTAATGTGTGGATTCTCGCATGCATGTTAAGTGAAATTTTGTTATGCCTCGCGATAGATGTTATATGATGTGCTTTCCTAATTCATGTGAATAATGCTAAATGATTTTTTTTAACGTAATAGATTATACTCTGTGTTTAAGGAATTTATAATGGGTATTATTGTGGATTTGGTCATGATTATCAGAGTATGAATGCAGTTAATGGAACTAGATATCTCCTTGTTCTTCATAACAGTCTCCAGTCCTGAGACCTTAAATGGTCAAAATCATTCAGATGAATCCTGGACTTGAGCATTGATTATGTGTCTTGGAGGTCCTAATCTTGTAGGATAGGTTGGGTGGGTAGCTTCCTTATGTTATGTTTATGTGATATGGTTGATTGAATGATAGTGATGTTTCATTCAAATTTATTGTGTAGTTATTAATGTATGTTTTGATGCATATCACTTATCCTGACATTTTTTTTTTTAATATTTACCTCTTTTCTACTCATTGTTGTCATAACGGAGGGGATGTTACAATTTGCAAGTAGAAGAGACACTAAATAAGTCACAGGAAATGTACAAGGATAGACATGACCAACACAGAACAAAGAGAACATTCAGAGTGGGAGACATAGTATGGTTACAGTTGAATAAGGATAGGCTACAAGGTATTGGTAAGAAGATCAAAGCTATGCAGTATGTCCATTTTGAGGTATTGGAAAAGGTGGGAGATAATTTGTACAGACTCAGTCTACCCACATACATGTGCATTTACTCAGTAGTGAATGTGGATAATATGAAACTCTATGAGCCTTCCATGTTGGATCAGGAGAAGGAGTAGGTCCTATCTTCCATATAGGACTTAGCACCAAATGCTCGTGCAGAGCTAGAAGAGGACACAATTTTGCAGAAGAACTTCATAACTACAAGACAGGGGAAACATGACCTTGGAAAATTTGGATTATTGAGAAGGGGGGTGAATTAGTAATGAGCAATTTATATAACACTTATTAATCCTTTTAACCACAATGTATATTCCTTTAACTTATTCAACAATGTTCATAAGTTCATCAACAATATGTTATTGCATAATATAAAATTAACATCCATCAGTGATCTGGGAGGATGTCGGTGGCCACACACCTATTCCAACTAGCACAAAACAGTCTTCTATAAACTTACTACTTTTAGCAGGTTTTTGGTTCCTAAACTTTCGGGGCCATTTTGAGGGCATAAATGATTTTTTTTTTCGGGATCTAGAACCTCAATAATAGCCAAACACATTTATTTATTCCCCAAAAATAATCTCCTCGTCTATTCCTTTCTAACGATCTATCGTGCACCCCAAACAGAGATCTTATGCCAAAGTTACACCCCCAGGAAGTTGATACACCAAACTACCCAAAACAGGGTCCATAAAACTGTTGGCTTTTCATCTTCCAAGGTTAGGGTTTTGGATTCTCTTTATGTTAAAAAGGCCTTTGGAGCCTCATTTTAATGATCATCTTCTTCCGAATGTGAGTAACCATCACATCTCTTCTCAGAGATAAGCTTCCACCATTCTAGTGAGTCTTTCACTCTGCATTTCTACAGTTTTGTACATTTCGCTCATTAATAGAAATTATGTATTATTGCAGCTGTGTATTTATGGTTATACCTCCGATAGATCTATGTTATATTATTGGATATATTGCAATATATATGTATATTTATGAATTATATCTCCTCTCTCATTTTGTGCCAAAAATAATCTGGATCAGTGGTATCAGAGCAGGCTGCTCTTGATCGTTTTTCAGTGCATGTCCCCGACAAGGTCCAAGTATAGAAATTTGGGTCTCGAGCTTGTATATATTGAGGAAAATCTATTTTGCATGCCCATGAAACCCTCCATGGCGGAAGAAAATAAAAAGAATAGAGCAAACGTTTCTATTACTTTGTTTCTTGAGCAAGCTCTCATGCGTCAGAGGGACGAAATGATGGAGAATTTTTCCCACATCCTTCAACTCCTATCAATAACAATTGGTGTGTATTCATCAAGAGGCCACTTTGGAGGCACCTCTCCTTTCAAGGTACAAGTTAATTTTTATATTCCCATATTTGAAGGATATATAGATGCAGATGCCCGAGAAAAATGGTTAAATCTACTATAAGGTTATTTCTTTGTTCACAATTTTTCCGACAGGGAAAATATCACCTTCACACTCCTTAAGTCTCTCCCCCATGTTAAAAATTGGTGGGAAACTTATTGGGAGTAAAGTTCCACTGAATATTTTAGAATATATGGGGTCGAGCCCACTTGGGATTTTTTTGTGGATGCAGTCAAGGAACAAGATTACCCTGTTGGCACCTATGAAAACCAGTACATGAGATGGACCACACTGCGTCAAGAGAGGGGACAAGCAGTTCTAGAGTTCACCAATACCTTCCATACCTTGCACACCAATCTAGGTATCAAATATTATAATCGACATTTGGTTCTAAAATGCCATGGTGCTCTACACAGGTACATCCAAACTAAAATGGATTTTCTGGACATCTCATCATTGGGAGTTGCCTATCGATATGTTGTCAAAATCGAGTAGAAATTTAGGCACCAAAAAAAATAGGAGTTCGGTTCTGCAAATACACAACAACCAAAGTATGATAAAGAGGGCCCTAAAAACAGCCTCCCAAAAACCATTCCAAGCCATAGGAAAATAAGGGCCACGGGAAGACGAAGAAGGACATTGGAAAGTTTTGCAATTTCCACAAAAACCCCTGGCACAACACCAATGAATGTCGCTCAAAACAGTTATTGGTGGTTGAGGTCAAAGAAAATGATTTGAATCACGATTCAAAATATGATTCAAAAAATACTGGCAGAAGACAAATCATCGACGTAGACCCCACTTCTACTGTCATGGCCACAATAATTCAACTAGAAGAATGAGAAGATCCTGAGGAAGGGAAGCACATTTTTCATTCATAGATATGGGTGAAGGGGACCCCACTGAATTTTGTTGTTAATAGTGGAAGCCAGAAAAACCTCATCTCAACAAAGGTCTTCAAACAGTTGGGATTGTCTACAACACCACACCCACAGTCATTCAACATTGGGTGGCTTCACCAGGGACACGATCTTCATGTTAGTCAGTAGTGTCGATTGTCATATAGCATCCAGCCCTTCAAGGATGAGGTATTATGTGATGTTTCCCCGCTGGATTTATGTGATGTTCTCTTGGGACACCCATATATGTGGAAGCACCATGATATCTATGAGTCTCGGCCCCGTAGTGTCATTGTTACTCTGGGGGGTCATCTCTACAGGATACCAGAGATAGTTCCAACTATTGTCTCACCTAAAAAGTGTCACAAGATAGTATCTCACACTACAAAATTCAACGTCTTCACAATATTCTCAAAGGGTGAATAGAAGGACACTACAACCACTACAACCTCGGTCCAAGAACCTTTTATCCAACAGAAGCAGGTCGAAAAGATTGAAGCAAAGTGAAAAGATTCCCTCTTGACACACTCATATCATGTAGCTAAACTGGTTGAATACATTCAAACCCCCCCAACAATAGGATCATGACAGCCTTACACAAACCAAGCAGCGCAATGTCTCCTGGAAGGCAAGCAACTCACTAAGATTCAGATTCAACAATCTCTTTTCCCTCTCCCTCGGGCACTCAATGAAATGGAGACCATTGCTTCCTAAGGTGGGACGATTGATCCAGGTGGATATCAATGGCCACCCACCTATTCCAACTGGCACAAAACAGTCTTCTGGCAACTTACTTGTTTTAGCAATTTTTTTGTTCCTAAACTTCTAGAGCCATTTTGAACCTAAATGAAGTTTTTCTGGGATCAAGTACCTAAATAATAGCCAAGGTATTTGATTGAGCCCCCAAAATGAATCTCCTCGTCAATACATTTCCAGCAAGATATCATGCACCCCAAACGTAGATCAAATGCCAAAGTTACACCCCGGGGAATTTGATACACCAAACTACCCAAAACGGGGTCCACAAAACTGTTGGATTTTCATCTTTTGGGGTTAGGGTTTTGGATTCTCTTTATGTTAAAAAGGTCTTTGGAGCTTCATTGTAATGATCATATTCTTTCGAATGCGAGTAGCCGTCACATATCTTCTCAGAGATAAGTTGCCACCATTATAGTGAGTCTTTCACTTTGTATTTCTATAGTTTTGTACATTTCACTCATTAATAGAAATTGTGTATTACTCTATCTCTATTTTTATTGTTATACCTCTAATAGATCTTTGTTATATTATTGTATCTCTTTCAATATATCTGTATATTTTTGTGTTATGTATCCTCTCTCATTCTGTGCCGAAAATAATTTGAATCAATCAGTGCATAATAAACAATAATAGACACATCCACATAATGAAAAATACACCAGTATTTTACGTGGAAATCCAATGTGGGATAAAACCATGGAATACTTTTCTTATATGTCTTTAATAATTACATTCAAGGAAGCACCAACTTCCAATTCTATAGCTCCAACTAGAAGGAGGCTCCAACCCCCTGTGTTCTCCAGCTCCAAACAGAAGGTGGATACAACCACCTAATTCTCTGGCTCCAACCAGAAAGAGGCTCCAACCCCCTAATGCTCAAGATCCAACCTGAAATAAGCTCCAACTCCCTGGTTCTCCGACTGCAACCTGAAGGTGGATCCAACCACCTATCATTTCCCCATCCTACCACCCTAAAAGATAAGTTCCAAATGTAGACAACCTATCATTGTCACTGAATCAACCACTATCATTGTCACTCTGTCACTGTCACTAAATCAACCACTGTCAGTGTCGCTCTGTCACTGTCACTGAATCAACCACTGTCATTGTCACTAAATCAACCACTCTCGCTGTCACTTTTTCATTTTCAACCTGTACCAACAACTTGTAACAACCTGTACCAACAACCTGTAACAACCTGTACCAAGCAACTTGTACCAACAACCTGTACCAACAATATGTAACCACAAACATGTGCCAATAACATGTCACAATAATCTCATCAACCAATCATGTACATCAACAACTAGTACAACCTGTACCATCACAAGTGCATCAACCATGCACATCAAAACAACTCACGACCATCACCAACACCAGATCTATATGCCATGTCAACCAAAAACCATGTGCCAATATCACTACAAATATGTCCAACAATATTACCAACAAGTTCCTCTAACAATGTACCAAGTATGTACAAATCATGTATCAATAAAAATCCAAGTTATACCTCATCAATATGTACCAACATCACCATACCATACACCTCATGTATATTCCAAATCATCAACTAAGTATCTCATCCATGAACTCAAAATATACCTCAACCATATACCAAAACATACATCAAGACAACCAACAAGAGTCCTCTAGCAATACATCACAAATCCATAAGTCAAATACCATAAACCCTTAAATAAAACCTTGTGCCAAACCTCATTGTTATGTAGCCTCAAGCATGTACCATGTCATGACCAAATGTAACCATCAAAACATGAATAAAAACATACCGATAACTCTATGATAGACATGGTGTATGTGACCATAGAGCTTCAAACCTTACTTAACTTCAACAACAAGAGACTAGCATTTTCATCAAACTTTACTTTAGTCTCACATGACTAATTTTGGATTAGTCAACAACCATAACTTGCAACAATAATAAATTTGTACCTATAATGGCAGACCTTGTTGAACTTTGTCTTATTCTAGAGAGTGAACTTGTAGAGATTTCCACACACAAAATATTTTATGTATAGATCTAAAAATGGTACAAAACATACTACAGACTGTACTCTAACCAATTCATTTGGTCTCACTGAATTTGGATATGCTATGAAGAATTTATGACATTTTTACCCGGAACACTTGTTTTAGACTAGTTTCGGGACTAGCCACAAACCCTATCTTACACAGAGTGTAACTCCCAAAATACAGTGGCCCACAGGCTGAAATTTTTATCACAGTTACATGGATATGTTGTCTCAACATCCTCCATATTTCACTATCTGAATCATTATATAAAAAATGTTATTTCGAAAATGGTGAGATGACCTATAAATAACATACCTTAGAAAGCATCATCAAAAGACTTTATCCTCCCTTCAATTTCAGCCTTATTTACTTCACCTTCCCTCTAAAATTATACTTAGATCTCCTTTTGTTACCTAAGTCACTTGTAGATATTCAATATGCTCAATATATGCTAATGGGAGACCCTTTCTCTCTTATTTATACTCTCCAAGTATCTTCCTCTAGAAGTATCCACTTAACCAACTTTGTCAACTTTATTATTTAATTATTTTATCCTTCCAACCACATTTACTAGGCATATTCTTGAAGTCTTTCTAGAATAATTGACTTCTTTTTTACCTTCTAGGGGCTTCTAGAATACTCCTAGGGGTCCTCTAACTTCACAAGGCCATATCTCACTAATCGTGAGGAAACACGTAGTGTTCCACATATCAACGGAAATGGCATGATGTGTACTATCCATATAGAATAGTCTTACCTGCATATTCACTTATATTCATGCCTTTATACCTCAAACAAACTTGGGTCCCTTACACATACATTTACGCTACCGTAATTCTCCAAGGGTTGGCATCAATATACAATATCAGTCTCCAAGGGTTGACATCAATCACAACCAACAATCCAAACCAACCGTCCATCAAACTAAGCCAGATATATGAAAATCTCCCCCTTTGGAATTGATGGAAACACCAACATTGATGGAAACACTTAGTCATGATAATTATGCATGCCCATACTCCTCATCATTGTTTCTATCTCTCCCCCTTTGACATCAATGGAAAAGAGTATCTCCCTTTGGGGCTGCTCCCCCTGTCTAAATGCCTTTGATCTTTCTCTGTGTTTCTAAACCTCTGATTACTCTCTCTCCCTTCATTTGAATAATATATTCCCCTTTGACAAAGGGTATCACTATGATGAAACATTGAAGTCGTATCTCTCATCCTTCCCTTGTGACCATCGCTCCCCCTGAAATCATGCCTTTGTGTTCTTTCTCTCTATCTGAAAACTTATTTGAATGATATTTCTAGTTGTTATCCTGCTTTTTTTTCTCTCCCTTGAGTACTTCTCTATAAGATGTTGTGTAGATGACATGTAGGACTTCCTATACCTGCTTCCTTTTGGATTTTTTGTTCATTGGTGCTTCCTTGTGTAATCAACCGACATATATGAAAAGCATTCAAGAATAAGAATTCAAATATCTATGTGTCATTATCATCCATTATGATAATGTTCCTTTATCTCTGAAACACTCTCTGAACCACTCTCTGAACCAATCTATGAACCATTCTCTGAATCCATGCTCTCATCCACTGTCATATATATGTCCAAACCTGCTAAGTGTTCTTATGAATTCATATGTTTCCATGTGACCCATACTGTTCAACAATATCCTTATGATGATATCGCTTCTTCTGACGGTTTCTCTTTCCCTGTTCTATTGTTCCTTTCACTACTTGTCTTTCTGTGATCAACTTATTTCAATTGATTCCAATTGTCAAGCCATTTCTAAGCATCTTACGAATCCATATTTTTCCATATTGTCCAAGACTCTACTACTCAACTATCTACAATGCTTGACCCATATGCCTGTGTTCTTTCATTGTTGCAATTGATCATCAAACATCAAATGTCTCCACTAGTCTTCTCTATCTATAATCCAAACTTTGCATGTATGGAACAATCTTTGTTGAAGATATCTTTTTCTAAATACAATCATAGACTTCTTCCTATGTGATTTTTTCAACTGATAAATCTATCATATTGTACTTGTAGAGCTTCTATATAGACTCCCCCTATTCACCATACATATTTCATAGGAGTCTCCAAGTTGGATGGCTCATAAATGTGTTCACTTAGATGCAGAGTCATCATCAGCTTCGTTGGTAGGCTCAACATCTTTCTGAAATCTGAATTCTTTCTTTTTATGGATTCATCTTGCACTACAATACCTGAAAGTACAATATCTTGAACCTGTTCCTTATTTACTTGTCCTTCTTTTATTTCATTTATTTTCCAAAACTTTTTGTATCTGACATATTCCTTTTTCTTTGTAGATTTGTCTTCATCTCATGTTATTTCCAATCTTGCAATATCTAGGACCTGGTCTTTGTTCACCTTTTCTTCCTATTTTCTTATCCATGCTTTCTTATATCCAATATCTTTGTTCTCTTTCATGGAATTATCGATCATGCTTCTACAATCGCGATCTATGTGTCCATAGTTATGACATTTGTAACATTCCACTTCAGTGCTCAATGATTCAAACTTGTTGTAGCTTCTTCTCTATTCTTCACTAAGCCTTCTTGGATAACCATTTTGTGCATGACTTTCAAATTTGTTTAAGTTCATGTTATTATCTCTGCAATTTACATCTTTATGTCCAAAATTATTGCATGCATAACATAAACCAAAAAATATAGTTTGATACCTAGGAGTTGAAGATATTTTGAAAGGAGTTACTCTTCTAAATCTTTCTTCTTCCTGAGACCTACTTGTTTATGACCATTGTTGATTCTGAAATCTTAATCTTCTAGCTAGAGGAGTGTCCCTGTGATCTTCATTGTAAAACTTCTTGTCTCCTCTAACTGTCTCTGCATAGCTTCTTGGTTGTGTTTCTTGATCTGTATTTTTTGAGCTTGAGCCTCTTTCTATCTGAGTCTATCGTAGCCCAGACTTGTCATGATGCGTCGTCTCACTGTTGATAATTTTATCCAAAACCTTTGAGCTATTCTGCATCTTTTTATGTTGGAGGTATTTTCTCAATGTGACAATCTCTGCTTCCAAATTTCCAATGACCCTGTCCTTTTCTTCCAACTGTTCTTTAAGTTCTTCTTGGATTCTATTGTCTTCTTCAACTTGAATTTTAAAATTAGAGATCATCTGCTCCAACTCTTCAAAGTTGGAATTTTTTGTTTCCTCTTTTATTTTTAGTTATGCCTGTAGTGTTTTGTTTTTCTTATTTTCCCTTTTTATAGCATCTATGGCACTCAACAATTCTTCTCTGTAGTCAACTTCTACCTCTTCATATTCTTATTTTGTGTCTTATTTATCAGAGTCTTCTACTATCGTGAATAGAACTATTTATTTCTCACTATAACTGACTTCATCTTTGTCTGATGAGGAGTTGTCTTCTTTGGTGCATAAACTTTTCTTGAAGACTTTCTTTTTGGTTATTTTTCCTTTATATGTTTGTTTTCTATTTGAATCGTCTCCTTCATTTATTTTCTTTTTCTTATGAGAACATTTGTTATCAAAATGACCAATACCATCACAATTGAAACAAATAAATGGAAGCTTACCTCTATATCTGTCGTTGGTTCCCTTTTCCAGTCTTCTGACGAAGTTGGCTATTTCTTCATCGTCTTTTGAGATGTCACTATTGCTTCTATCTTATTTTTCCTTTTTCTTTCCCTTTTGATTTGACTTCTTGGATGATTTGAATGTTGCTTATTTTACCAACAACCATTGTCATAATGTTCCTTCAATGATTAATGATTCAAACATGTTGTAGTTTCTTATCCGTGCTTCACTAGGCCTTCTTGGATAACCATTTTTTGCATGACTTTCAAAAAAAATTAAGTTCTAGCTATTATCACTGCAATTTACAGCTTTATGTCCAAAATTATTACATGCATAACATAAACCAAAAAAGATAGTTTGATACCTGGGAGTTGAATATATTTTGAAAGGAGTTACTCTTCTAAATCCTTCTTTTTCCTGAGACCTACTTGTTTCTAACTATTGTTGATTCTGAAATCTTAATCTTCTAGGTGGAGGAGTGTCCCTGTGATCTTCCTTCTAAAACTTCTTGTCTCCTCTAATTATCTATGCATAGCTTCTTGGTTGTGTTTCTTGATCTATATTTTTTGAGCTTGAGCCTCTTTCTATATGATTGTATCCTATCCCAAACTTGTCATGATGTGTCGTCTGACTATTGATAATGTTATCAAAAACCTTTGAGCTATTCTGCATGTTTTTTTGTTGAAGGTATTTTCCCAATGTGACAATCTCTGCTTCCAAATTTCCAATGACCCTGTCCTTTTCTTCCAACTGTTCTTTAAGTGTTTCTTGGATTATTTTGTCTTCCTCAACTTGAAATTTTAATTTATAGATCATCTTCTATAATTCTTCAGAGTTGGAATTTTGTGTTTCCTCTTTTCTTTTTAGTTATTCCTGTAGTGCTTTGTTTTTCTTCTTTTCCCTTTTTATAACATTTATGGCACTCAACAATTCTTCTCTGTAGTCAACTTCTACCTCTTCATATTCTTATTTTCTGTCTTCTTTATCAGATTCTTCTACTTCCATGAATAGAACTCTTTCTTTCTCACATTCACTTACTTCATCTTCCTATGATGAGGAGTTGTCTTCTTTGGTGCATAAACGTTTCTTGAAGACTTTATTTTTGGTTCTTTTGCCTTTATATGTTTGTTTTCTATTTGAATAATCTTCTTAATTTCTTTTCTTTTTCTTATGAGGACATTTGTTAGAAAAATGACCAATACCATCACAATTAAAAAAAATCAATGGAAGCTTACCTATATATCTGTCATCAGTTCCCATTTTTAGTCTTCTGACAAAGTTGGCTACTTCTTCATCGTCTTCTAAGATTTCATTATTGTTGCTATATTATTTTTCCTTTTGCTTTACCTTTTGATTTGAACTCTTGGATAATTTGAATGTTTCTTCTTCTACCAAACCTCCACCTCCCATGAAAAATCCACGACACATAACCAAAACACATATGGATACCATCAGGGTGGCCACAGAATTCCATTACACAGTCCTGACAAAAATTAAGGCTAAGGTGGAAAACATGGAAAAGGCCATCAAGGGGAAAATATAGAATCTCTCCAAGGATCAGATAGAGGTTGAGTTCAAACAATGCATCCTATACCCATGCAACTCAAGAACAAGAGATACTAATATCTCCAAACTTATTGAGTTATATTGGATGAATAAGTTCTTCATAGAATAAATAGTGGAGGAGAAACGTAATATGTAGCAGGCAATCATGTAGAAATTGAACATGATAGACCAAAAATTTAATTCTCTATGTAGAGAGGTATTTAACATTGATATAACTATCAACAACTATACAGATACATAGCACAACCCAAGGGGGATGCTGACCAATTTCCTACCCATGTTGGCATTGCTTCCAACCCCATTATGTTATATGAGGAGTATGATGTTTAGAGGGGAATATGTTATTATAAATAGTAGAATAATGGATTACAAGGATAAAACACTTTGTTTATATTAGTCAAGTATGAGGAGAATAATTAGGAACATCCTCAAACACTTGTTTTTATTTTTTTGATATCAATAGGATAGTTAGTCATCAAGATAAAATTTTAGACTCTTCGGAAATCTATCAGAATTTTTGTGAAGTAAAAAAGATGATCATTTGGTATTGTTGTGGTCCTATTTCCTAAGGTGGAAGGCCATATTAAGTTATGTATGTACTCTTTTTGTGACATATTAATATAAATATTATCTAGATTACAAACAAACAAAAAGTTGAATTCAATGAAGCTAAAGAAGAAATTTCCAAATTATAGAAATATAATGAGGAATTAAAATAATATCTTAAGAAGAAGGGTGATCAATTGTCTAAGATGAAATCCCTTAATGAATCACTCAATAACGATATTAAGAACTTAAATCGAGGAAATATGAGCAAATGAAAGAAGGATAAAGAAATATGTAAATTACAAAACCATAGTAAAAAATTACTTGAGGATATGAAGAATGGTGTGGACTATAATAGTATTGTCATCCTCCTAAACCTTAGAAACACTTGGGATTTATGACATAATTGATGGTGGAATTTTTGCATAGACCACTTCAAAGGAATTCATGTGAGTAGTAGTATAGTAAGAGTGTTGTACCACAATTCAGCTAGAGTAACCACCGAGCTCACCAATTTTGTCGATCGGATGAAAAACATCACAAATATGTTTCCAAACACTTGTTGACAGCTTCAATGTGTCAATCAGTTTGGGGATAATAGGTAGTATTAATATGCAATTGGGTTCCTTGGAACCTGAATAGTTCTTTCCGAAAATTTCTAGCGAAACTTGGATCATGGTCGGAGAAAATAGAATGAGGCATGCCATGAAGTTTGAAGATATTATCTATAAATATTTGATCCAATGTGGATGGAGTGAACAGGTGTTGAATATCACATAAATTACCATATTTAGAAAGACAATCTACTACAATCATGTTGACTGACTTATTTCCTGATTTAGGTAATCCAACAATGAAGTCAATCAAAATATCCTTCCAAATAATAGGTGGAATCAGGAGCGGTTGGATTGTTCCTGGATATTTGATTGTTTCTTCCTTATTGCATTGATAGGTATCACATTCAGCCACAAAGGTATGGATGCCATGTTTCATACCTTCCCAGAAAAAAGAATATTTGACCCTTTCATAGGTTTTGGTAAATCATGAATGCCCAACTATGGGTGAAGCATGAAAGTGCATTTAAGGTTTGACTATTTTCTTAAATACATGCAACCTTTATAGTGGAGCTCTTCATTGTGCCAAGAGTATCCTAGAGAAACTTGAGAATATTGTTGCAACGGTTGGATTAGGTTATAAAGTTTGAGATCTTGGAACCATTCTTGGTGAAAGAATTCGATCCAATATGGGATAATCAAAGAGAGTGAAAAGAGAGACCCTTCTTCTTCATATTTCCTTGAAAAAGCATCAACAACCACATTTTTTTCCCTTCTTGTAAATGATCTCATAATCATATCCAAACAACTTGGTCATCCATTTTTGTTTCTCTAGGGATGAAACTCTTGTTTCCATAAAACACTTGAGGCTATGATGATCACTTTTAATTTGGAAGTGTTTCCATAATATATAAATATGCAAGAGATCCATTGCATGTAGAATATCCAACATTTCCTTTTCATAGGTTTATTGGCCCAAATGTCACTCAGAAAGTTGTTTGATAATTAAATCCAAAGGTCTTCCATATTGCATGAGGACGGCCCAATTCCTTTACCAGAAGCATCAGATTCCATGACAAAAGTCTTGGTGAAGTATGGTAGTGCAAGGCCAGGAGTCGTGCACACAGTCTCTTTCAAGGCATGGAAGGATTGATCAGTTGTTGGAGTCCAATTGAAAGCATTCTTTTTAAGAAGAGAAGTGAGAGGAGCTGCATTTTTTCCATAATTCTGAGAAAACTTGAGATAATAACCTATTAAACTAAGGAAAACATGCAATATTTTAAGATTTTTAGGGTGATTCCAGTCCTTCATAGATGTAATTTTCTTAGGATCCACCTATACATAATCCTTTTCGACAATATCAACCAAGTACTCAACTTTAGAGGCTCCAAAAGTACATTTATACTATTTGATCAAAAAAATGTTCTTAGATAGTAGATGTAGAACTTGATCCATATTGGTGAGATGGAATTTCCCAGTTTTATTATAGATGATAATATCATCAAATAAAACTAAGACAAAATGACAGAGGAAAGGACGGAAGACATGATTCATGAGACTTTGAAAATTGGAGGTGGCATTACATAGGCCAAATAGGTATATATAGAGAGATCATGTATTCATTATTGGGGGGGGTGAATTGTGATGTATGAATGTATTTGGTTGTGGAGTAGGTTATCATGTTCTTTAAGGAGTTATTGTACAACTTATCTATGTTGGAGTTGTGCTCCACTCTCACATTATGTACATGGTGTGTACTTCTATTCTGTTTTGATATTTTAAGATTTTGGAACACTACATTTTGACCCATATATGCCCCCCTGGGGTCATATCATATACATTTATCCCCTTGGGTCATAACAAGGCATGACCATGAACTCATAGTGACCTTCATGAGTTTTGGATGCAATCTTGGGAATTTCTTCCTATTTCATAAGTATCTAGTAGTAGCGAGAACAAAGATCAAGTTTGGTAAAGTACTAAGCACACTCAATTCATCCAAAAGGTCATCAATGAAAGGAATGGGAAATTTATCTTTGATTGTAAGTTTGTTGAGGGCACAAAAATCAGGACACATGCACCAAGTTGCTTCTTTCTTAAGTACCATGACTATAGGGGAAGAAAACGGGTTAGTACTAGGGCGGATGACACCCACTTCTAGAAACTCTTGAACAATTTTCTCAATTTCATTCTTTTGGGAAAAAGAGATGACGATAAGGGAAAAAATGGAAAGAAGACTACCTGGTACTAGAGGAATGGAATGATCATGGAAACCACTGGAAGGGGGGATTCCATGGAAAGTGTTAAAAACAACTTAGTGTTGGGAGAATATAGATTGGAGGTCGAGATGCACATAGGGTGTATCAACTACTTGAATGGAATGGAGTTGGGAAATAATGCCAAAATGACCCTTTTTAGTAGCTTTTCCATGTGGTGGGAACTGATGATCTCAACAGAGCCTGTTGAGAGCCTATTGTGATCTATTGGAACTTATACTTTTGTTCCTCTTATTGGAATTGTGTGGTTAAGTCCTTAATATCCATGGTGATGGGGCTAAGAGTGCATAACCATTCAACACCAAGAATAATGTCACAACCTCCCATTCTGATAGTAAACATATGAGATTTCAGGTGGTACTGACCAATTTGTAGGCACACATTTTCACAACGCCCTCCACAATTCCTGGAACCACTATTGTCAATCATGATTTGAAAATCGTTGAATGCATGGATATAGCAATTGATTTCTTGGGCAATGCAACAATGAATAAAATTATGGGTGGTGCCACTGTCAACTAGGATGATGACTTTCCTATGCTTAATGTGCAAAAATAACTTGAGGTTTTGGGGAGTAGATAATCCAGTAAGTGATCTAGGAGGATCTCGATGGACAGCCACCTTTTCCAACTAGCTCTAAATAGTTTTTCGGCAACTTACTATTTTAAGCAATTTTTTGGTTCCTGAACTTTCGGGGACATTTTGAGGCCCAAACGACGCTTTTTCATGATCGGGTACCTCAATGATAAACAAAGGCTTTGACTAAGCCCCATAAATGAATCTCCACTTCAATACATTTCCAACAATCTATTGTGCACCCTAAATAGAGATCGTATGCAAAAGTTACGACCCCAGGAAGTTGATGTACTATCTTACCCCAACGGGGCCCACATGACTTGTGGCACTTCATCTCCTAGTGTTAGGTTTTTGGATGTATAGGGTTTTGGCATTCATGTTTATTGTAAAAAATCCTTCAGAGCCTCATTGTACTCATATTCTTTCAAATGAGCGTAGTTCTCACATCTCTTCTCAGAGATAAGCTGCCACCAGTCTAGCAAGCTTGTTTTCAGTCTGCATTTTATAGTTTTCATAATATTTCTTATTTAATAGAAGTCAAGTTTCATTGTATCTCTATTATCTTTCATTGTTCCTCTGTGTTAATATTGTAAATTTTTGGTTTCATTTCGTTCCACTCATAAATATGGATCAATGGTATTAGAGTGGTTTGCTCCTTGTTGTATTTTTTAATGCATGTCCCCAACGGGGTGAGGGTATAGAGAGTTGGGTCTTGAGTTTGTTTCTCTTGAGGATAATTCCTCTCACATGCCCAAGAAACTATCCATGGTGGGCAAAAATAAATACGATAGGATAGGAGATCCTTTCAAAATGTTGCTCGAGGAAGCCCTTGAGCGATAGAGGAACGAGATGATGGATAGATTTGCACAAATCCTTCAAAGGTTGTCGATAAGAGACACATCCACCTCAATCAGAGGAGCCACCCCCTTCAAGGTACAGATATATTTTGATATTCTTATATTTGAAGGTCAAATATATGCAGATGTCATAGATAAATGGTTAAACCTTCTATAAGGGTATTTTTCTATGCACAACTTTTTCAATAGAGAAAAGATTACATTTGTGCTCCTCAAGGTCATCTGCCATGTCAAATATTGGTGGGAGACTTTCTGTGAGCAAAAGGAAATAGAGGGATACACATTATTTGCAGTTGCACCCACTTGGGGTTCCTTCAGGGATGTTATTAAGGAACAATACTACCCTGTTGGAAGTTATGATGACTTGTATACAATATGGACCACACTGCGGTAGGAAAGAGACCAAACAGTGCCAGAGTTCACTAATGTCTTCCACACCTTGCGTACCAAGATGGGTATAAAATATTTTGAGTGACATTTGATGCTAAATTACCGTGGTGGTCTGCATAGATAAATCCAGACACAAATGGATTTTTTAGACATCTCATCCTTGGGCGTGCGCGGCCTATCAATATGTCATCAAAATCGAGTAGAAGCTAAAACAAAATACACTGAATTTTGGGTTTGGGAACCCCTCACAGCAGAAGCAGGGAAAGGGAAGCCCTAACCCATAGAACAAATGACAAAGAAAATATGGGAAACCTCAGGAAAACCAGTCCAAGACACCAACAAAGAAGGACAATGGGAAGATGAAGAAATATACTGGGAAGTGGTGCGACTTCCATAAGAGTTCCTAGCATAACAATGTTGATCTGCACTCAAAGAATTCATTGGTGGTTGAGGTAAAATCCTATGAATCAGATGCGGGTTCCAATTCTACGTCAAAACTAGAAAAGGGGAAATGGACCATTGACGTAGAACCCAGTGCCATTGTTGCTACCACCAATATCTATCCCAATGAACCTAATGAGCCAAAGGAAGGAAATCCCCTCTTTCACTAACAAATGTGGGTAAAATGCACTCCACTGCACTTCATCGTTGATAGTGGTAGCCAAAAGAACCTCATCTTAGTATAAGTCACCAAGCAACTAGCCCTGTCAAAAACACCACACCCGTAGCCCTACACCATTAGATGGCTCTGTCATGGAAGCGATCTTCATGTCAGCCAACAATGTCTCATGTCCCATGGCATCAAGCCATTCAAAGATGAGGTATTGTGTGATGTTTCTCCCATTGAAGTTTGTGATATTCTTTTTGGCCAACCTTATTTATGGAAACGTCATGTTATATATGATTCTAGGACTCGCAATGTTATTATTACTTTGAACAGTAAATTGTACAGGATTCCCGAGGTAGTCCCACCTAGTGCTATTTCCTTGAGCTATGCCAAGCAATGCAGGAAGGTCATTTCTTAGACCAGGAAGTTTGTCTTCTTCGTGATTCGCTCTCAGTGTGAGGAAAAGATTACAACCACATCCATGGCCTCCGCGACTGACCTCTCCACCCAGCAGAAGCAAGTGGATAAGGTCGTGGAAGAATAAAAAACATCTTCTCATCACCTACTCAGGTACCTCTGCATTGTCAAGTCAAGCATCCCATCGATCTGACCCCCAGTGCACCACTACCCAATGGGCCAGTCTATCACCGCTCGCTGCTAGAAAATGAAGAGATCAAGTGGAAGATCCAAGAACTGCTCCACAAGGGGCACATCCAACCCATCTCATCACCTTGTGGAAGCCCAATCGTGCTAGTGCAGAAGAAAGGCGGGACTTGGTGACTCTGCGTTGATTATCGGTCCCTAAATTAAATCACAGTCAGGAACGCGTACTTGATTCCCTGAATCAACGATCACCTTGATCATCTCAAGGGGGGAAAATAATTTAGTAATATTGATTTGAAGTCTGGCTACCATCAGGTCCCAATAGAACAGACAGATGTATGGAAAACTGCCTTCAAGTCAAAAGAAGGTCTTTTTGAATGGTTGGTCATGCCCTTTGGTTTGACAAATGCCCCAACAACTTTCATGAGGCTGATGGAAGATATATTATGGCCTTTCAATAATTATTTTGTTATGGTGTATCTGGATGATATCCTCGTCTACAACAAGACTTGGGCAGACCACTTGTATCATATTTAGCGGGTTTTGCACACTCTGCAGAAACACAAGCTATATGCAAACTTGGAAAAATGATCCTTCAACATCGATAAGGTCTAGTACCTAGGCTACATTGTTGATGTGCATGGTGTGCATGTTGATCCAGCCAAGATCCAATTCATCCATCAATGGCCAGACCCAACCATGCTCACTGATCTTTGGAGCTTCTTAGGCCTTGACAATTTCTATCATGGGTTCGTGTTGGGATTCTCCCATATTGCATGGCCCCTCAACCAAATAACCAGGGGTGGTGGTAAGGAAACATTTGTGTGGGGCATGTCCCAACCAAAATCATTTGATGATTTGAAGTAGCACTTGTGCTCTACCCTATTTCTTTCATTACCTAACCTACAACAACCCTTTGATATCGAGATAGATGCTTCAGATTATGTTGTGGGCGTAGTCATCACTCAGCACAGCCACCCTGTGGCCTATCATAGTGAGACACAATCAGATTTTGATTGTAATTACTCTACTTATGACAAATAAATGTACTCCATTGTGAAATCCTGCCATCAGTGGAGGCATTACATTCTCTGGAAGGAGACAGTCACCCAAATTGATCATAAGTCATTGCAGTTCATGCAGACATAAGGAAAATTGTAGAATGACCGCCATTGGAAGTGGTCCATATTTGTAGCAATTCCACCTCAACATCAAGTATAAAATAGGAAGTACCAACCGATTCGTTGATTTCCTTAGCCAACCCCCAGTCATGGAACTCACCACAATGCTCGATTATTGCGGCGATGAGACCTCCGAATGGCCCCACCTCTATGAGATAGCTCATGACTTTTCCAACACCTACCAAATGTTGGGCGCAAACAAATTTGTCACTAATTTTCATCTTTAGGACGGGATGTTGTGCCATCTGGGAGATTTGTACATTCCATCAAGTGAGCGAGTGAAGATGATTTGGGAATCCCACTACAATCAGGTGGAAAGACACTTCGGCATGGAAACGACAGTGTCAATGTTGCAACAATATTTCTACTGGTTGAAACTTCGACAAGATGTCAACAAGTATATCTAGTCCTGCATTTCCTACGTTATTGCCAAACCATCCACTAAGAAACAAGGTATGTACACTCCTATACCTACTCCTAAGACGCCCTGGGAATCCATATCAATGGACTACATGTAGATCCTTCTGCCCACCAAGCAGGGAAATGAATGGTTTTTGTGGTTATTGATCGCTTTTCCAAGATGGCGATTATGGCCACCTGCAAGAAGAGCATCATAGCGGAGGTCGCTGCCAAGATCTTCTTTGAACAAGTGTGGGTACACTTTGGGATCCCATAAACCATTATCTTAGATCGAGATAGTCTGTTACTCAGCACATTCTAATCGAGCCTCTGGTTACTGCTGGACACCAAGCTCACCAAGTCCATTGCCTTCCACCCCCTGATAGATGGCCAAACCGAGGTCGTCAACCGAATTATTATGCACATCCTACGCATGTACAATTCCAATCACCCCCACACTTGGGATGAGAGTCTTCCCTATGTTCATTACAGCTACAATAGATCCATACATATCTCAACTGAACACATCCCTTTTTAGGTGGGCTTGGGATTTCAACCATTCAGTCCCATGGATGTTACACTACCCCTTGCAGCCACCCAGGAAGACTCGTGGCATGCTCCAAATGGAGTTGATAAATCCACCTGGTTCATTGAGTGGAACAAGCGCAACCGCCAAAAGGTTCAGGATATTTTACAGAAGTCCAATTCCAAGTACAAGCAACGCCATGATCAACATTAGGTGCCACACCAGTTTTAGATGGGAGACAAATTTTGGTTGCACTTGCAGAAAGAACGCCTTACAGGGCCTCATTGGAATCTTCGTCCACTCCATTATGGACCCTACATGATCACCAAGGTTGTGGGTGACAATTATTATGAGCTCAACCTTCCCCCCTTCCTTAGATTGCACCCAGTGTTCAATATGGACCTCCTTCGGCCTTATTTTCCACCATTATTAGACACCTCGTAGATAGAAAAAAAGTTGACACCAACAAATCTCAACTCTAACTGCATGGAACATTCATCCACTAATCATATTGTGGACACACAATTCAAGGGCTCTCGTTAGCAGAGGATCTAGCTTTATCGGGTTGTTAAAGCAGGGCAGCTCGTGCACCAAGGCAAGTGGCTCACACAGGGCCAAATTCAGCAAACATTTCCTCATCTTATGGGGGAACTCAAAGCAATGGAGACCATTTCTTCCTAATGGGGGAGGATTGATATAGGAGGATCTCGGTGTCCACTTACCTTTTCCAACTGGCTCAAAACGGTTTTTTGGCAACTTACTATTTATAGCATGTTTTTGGTTCCTGAACTTCCAAGGCCATTTTGAGGGCCCAAATGACATTTTTTCGTGATTAGGCACCTCAATGATAGTTAAAGGCTCTTATTGAGCCCCCTAAATGAAGCTCCTCATAAATACCTTTCCAATGAGCTATTGTTTTCCCTAAGCAGAGATCATATGCAAATGTTACAACCCCGGGAAGTTGATGTACTAACTTACTCAAACGGGGCCCACATGACTTTTGGCGCTTCATCTCCTAGGGTTAGGTTTCTAGATGTCTAGGATTTTGGAATTCATGTTTATTATAAAAATTCCTTTAGAGCCTCATTTTACTCATCTTCTTGTGAATGATTGTATATGTCACATCTCTTCTTAGAGATAAGTTGCCACCATTCTAGCAAGCTTGTTTTCAGCGTGCATTTTACAGTTTTCAACATATTTCTTATTTAATAGAAGTCAATTTTTACTATATCTTTGTTATTGTTCATTGTTTCTCTATGTTAATATTATAAATCTGTGGTTTCGTTTCGTTTCTCTCATAAATCCGGATTAGAGAGGGCGTTCAACAAAATTAGTGGTTCAACTTCTAGAGGATCGAAAGGAGGAGTAAGATCATTTGTTGGGGGTAGCTCTTCAACAGGGGAAATATCATCATCCTCATCAAAAAAATCCTCATAAATGACCATAATAATGTTTTGTTCTTTAAACTTGTGCCCCGAAAAATATTTATTATCACAATTATAGCAAAGATCCTTGAGTTGACGTTCAACCATTTTTACCCAAGTTAATTCTTGGATCTTGAGAGGAGTGAAATGAGGGGCAGGATTGGTTGGCATAGGGAAAGGAATAAAAGAGGGTTTTCTATTCTAGGAAGATATGACCTGTTGTGCTTCCTTGACATGTTTAGTAGCTTCCAGCCAATTTTGGGGGTGAGCCATTAGGACCTGTGCTCAGATTTCATCCTTTAGGCCACTAATACAGCATTCCCTGAAGATGTCATATGTCATACCCTTCGTTCTAAAATACAATTGCTCAAAGGAAATGATAAGTCTTCCACTATGCCAAAATATTTCAACTTGGTCAAACGACTCAAATGGTGCATATCAGTGTCAAATAATTCATAAATATCAACCACAAATTGTGTCCAAGCAACATACCCTTGGCATGGATTTTTACACCATTACCACCATTTCCAGTGTTCAGTATCCAAATAGAGGACATCATATCCTCAATATAGATCCTACAAAGATGAAGGCCATTAGAAAATGGCTAGTTCCTACAAATTTCATTGAATTTAGGAGTTTTTTGTGGGAATCACAATACTTTCATAAGTTCATAGCTTCATTTTCGGCAATAATTGCACCACAACATGTCATAACAACGAGTGGTGAGAGTTTTTAGTGAGGGGAGAATCATTGGAAGGCCTTTGATGAGATAAAAAGAAATATTAGTCAAGCATCAATGTGCACACTACCAAGTTTGCATAATCCCTTCAAAGTGGAGATAGATGCAAGTGGGTACACCATGGGAGTAGTTTTGATGCAAGGAGGAAGGTTCATATGTTATAATTATGAAGAATGTCATGAGGTGGTTTTCAACTACCCTACCTACAACAACGAGCTCTATGTCTTGGTGTTCAAGGATAAATTCGTGAGTGCGGACACAGACCAATCTCCCCAGATCCACCTGGATCTGGAACAAACTGTGACAGAATACTACTCTTTCCCTAGTTCTAAAGTATTGAACGGACAAGAGAAGAAGGATGATGTACTTACT
>ML791252.1:500755-560685 GCA_009831015.1 Picea engelmannii
ATTGATTCCTAAAAGCATTGTTTCATTCGATTGCATTGTGAGTTGTCTTCTCATTAATTACTCTCTATTATCCCATTGATCCACACTTTCATTATTCATGATTTATTAAGTTACCAAGCATCCTTAGTCTACAACCCTAAGGAGTTTCTTGGAGTGATAACAAATTGGGGCGATTGCCGGGGAGAGGAGATCGAAGCTCAGCTTCCTTGGGAGACGACAAGATCCAGTTTTGATGATAGACAAAGCTTGGACATCATTTGGTTGTAATTATCTATCTGGCGACTCCATGAAGGACAGATTCAGTGGCGACTCCACAATAATCAAATGTCAAAAGCGTTTGCAGCTCTTTTGGCGCGGAGGTTTGCACCTCTTGACTTCTCAACAGTTCCTGGTTTCCCACATCCAGTTCCTTCTATAGATATTTGGGGAGATCACCTCCCAAGATTTGCAGAAAAGAAAGAAGATAATCCTTCAGATCATCTCATCAGATTTCATCAATACATGATTCAGTTGGATGTATATCATGAGGATGTGCTCATGAAGATGTTTGTCTTCTCATTAAAAGGAGATGCTCGTGAATGGTACCGTTCTTTACCTCCTTCTAGCATATCTTCTTTAAAGGATTTTCATAGAGTATTCCATCATCGATGTGAAAGGTATTTTGCTCGGGAAATTCTTCTTGAAGGTTGTTGTGAAGAAATTCATTCACGTATTCAAAATGTCTATTCTTCTAGTTGTGAACATGAAATTCTTTCTATTGTTGTTGTTCAAGATGAAGATCTTCAAGATAGAGTTCATGTGAATATTGATGATTGCGTGACTGAAGATTCTCTGGATTGTTCTTCTTATGTACCTACCACTTTAAACAAAAATGAAAGAAAAAAGGAAGATCAGGAGATTGTTCATTTTCCTATGAAAAACAAGGGAGTGGTGGATTCACCTGTCTTTGATGAAGAACAATATTGTCATCCAGAAACTTCTGCAGTAGATATTGAAGCTCCTGCAACTGACATTGAAAAGTCATCTACAGAAATCAGCAAGTTTGCATGCACCGTACTTGAATCTAGATCTGCAGACAACAACAAACCATTCATCATCAACAATGCAGTTAGTATGCAGCCCTGTTCAGATTTACACGCAGTTGAAGGTGGCAGCTATTCTCGGAAGAAGGGTATGCAGAGAACTTCTAATGTTCAGTCGAAGCAACAGGAAGAAGTGTTTTCTTACAATGTCATTGATCCTTTTGTTGATTATCTAGAGTATTCGAGCAGCATAAATGTCAAATTGCTTTTGTCAAACGAAGGTTGGTTCTGCTGCCCTTTCAAACTCCATTTATGTATGCTATGGTTTCTAATATTTTTCAAGTCAAGATCAAGCATGATATCAGTAAATCAGTTTCTTACTTGGCTGCATTGGAAATTAAGTTTTACTTGATCAATCTGCCTCTACTGGTTAGAGTAGGAATAGATAGAAAATAAGCTCGTCATCGAGCATGAGATCCTTTTCAGTCTAGTAGTTTGCAGCAGGAACTTGTGTTCAACATTTTATTACAGTTTGAACGAGTTGTAGGATTTGGATTAGGTTTTGAAATCATCTTTTGAGACTCCATAGCCCAATGGATGAGAGGCATTGCTAGCAGGTTTACAGTTGAACATTTGTGGACAGATTGCAGAGATCTAGCGACCAAAATATAATGAACTTTCGAAAGCGTTTTCATCTCTCTATATCTGACTTATTGTTTTTTTCGGAATAATGGCCAGTGTCTTAAACTCCGGGTTCTTCATTAATCTTCCAGTGATTACTTGTGCCTAGCAATATTTGGTTTTTTCCCTTTTGACCTGCAAAATCAAAATGGTGCTTGGTTTGCATGCAGAAGAATGTATGCGCAGCTGTCTATGATTGAAGATAGCTCATCTTTTGGAACATTTGACAGGTGAAAGCATCAGGCTGCATGCAAATCGAGTCATGAAGAAAAGCAACGAAAGGGTTCAAGGTGTCTTGTGCCAAGCATTATGTGCCAAAGGAAACCATGTGCAATAGATTCCTTGTGGTCTCTGCAGTATTCGAGTAGTTCACAGAGAGGCCAATTAAACCTGTGATGTTTACACAGAGGGAAGTGAAGCTTGGTATTCTGTCAGTTACTACCTGGGGAAAATTCAATAGAATAGGTCGCATTATCAAACCTAGCGCAAGTTCCAAGATCATACTCAATTTATTTCATCAAATGAGTAATGTATGCACCAGTGTGTATAAAGGTCGAAGTCTTTAAAACATCCTATGCATATGGAATTTTGTCAAAAAGCAAGAAACCCTTATGATAGCTGCCAAAACGATGATACAAATGTTAAAATTATGCAGATATCGATTTGTTGCCAGGTGTTTGCAGGTTTTTGAGGCATATGATATTTATGAGGAATAATCAACGGCGCAATTGCCAACCTGACACCTATCATTTGCAATGTGTAGGTGTCAAGGCAATGGTGCCAAAGATTGTACAGGCGCCCAGTTAAGATTACAAGTGTTTAAAGAATTTGATCACTAGTCAGGGTGACAAGCTTATTATCAGCAGAGGTGTCTCATCAATTCCGATCATTGGAGTGGAGCTTCAGGCAAATATTCGATATTTGTATATACAGGAAACAAAGGTTTCATTTAATGGCTTACATAGAACACAGGCTTCATGACCGACATCGCCCCACAGTTTAAGACCCTGGTGGTTTTTTTGAGCATTGCTTCTATTTTCATTCAATGCCATTTGGAACCCAGGAAGCCACCTAAAGAAATTCAAGTACCCACGAGTTTCTTAGTTCTGCACAGGATTTGGCCGATTTCGCCACATTGAATACAGATCTCAAGGAAAATCTGTCAGCAGAGAATTCACTTGTAGTAGTGTTGGGAGGATCCTATGGAGGAATGTTAACTGCTTGGTTTCAATTGAAGTACCCACACATTTCAATCGGTGTAGTCTCCTCCTCAGCTCCTATGTGTATTTCAATAACAATCACGCCCCCAGAGAGATTCGGCAAAACAGTGTCTCAAAACTACCAGAGTGAAAGAGAGAAATCGCATACCAGAGATTATGTTATGGCATGGTCCTTTTTCCAAGCAAGGTTTCAGAACTAGTTTCCATTTGGTGTAATGACATGAGTAATGTAAACCAAAAGGCTGTTGAATCCTTAGAAAATCCAAAGGACTACCCGAATCTCTTTGAAGACTGGCATTCGACACTTGACATCGGATGTAATCTAAGAAGTTCAAGGTTGAATGACTATGCTCCTGATTGAGGATTATCTAAAGTATGAAGGTAAAATGAATGTGAACCTTATATGCAGTTGTAACAGTGGGGATTTGTTAACAGTGCAGCAGTTTGAAAAAGATTCGGCATTTTCAGGGACAGATAAAGTGATTAAGACATCCCAGAATTGGTGGCTAACAGTCGGAGATAAAAGATATATTTGGCATTTTGAAGAGGCAAGTGGTAAATTAGAGATCATAATCGTTTCCTTATTTGAAGGTAATAGTTCCAGATTTGAAGGAAGGAAATCATGGAGATCTAGGATTTCCAGGCAACCAATTATCATGTTCATATTTGATGGTATTATTTTAGCTTTCTATCATATCTTTTAGTCATCAAATTATTTCGAGATTAAAGGCAAAAAATCCAGCGTTTTCAGGAGGAGTCAAAAATCCATCTAAGAAAAGAAAACTAATTGTTGACATGTGGTAGAGTATTCTCAAGGTTTTGAGATAGCAGTCAGAGGTACAAGGGATAATGTTGAAACACAAAACAGAGCTAAAGAAACATTGGCAAATCTGTATGGCATTAATAGAAAACAAAGATCACGATGCAGACATTGGAAAGAAGAACGATCGATCATACAGAGCAGTTTTGATAAAAGCCAAAAGTTATTTGTTCCAGATTTTCAAGAAAACAGGAATGCAGAGTCACGAATCAAGTATGGGATCGTATGCAAAGGGCGCCACAAGGAGCAAGATTTTCTTCAAATTGCAGTGTTCTCATAACATTAATAGCTGAAGACGTTAAACAACAAAGACTTCCAGATCAGAGGGCTTGTTCTTAGAAACCCTTTTTTTATTTATGTTAAAAATCATGTTGAGTGTTTTGTTGTTTTTCAGGAAGCAAAATTCTTGAGTCTGCATATGTCCTTGGAAATTTTTATAGCAACAGTAGGCTATGACCTTTTGATGGGCCTAAATTCTGGAAATGTATACTCAGTATCACTAAGGCAGCAATTACAAGATTTTGGAGGTGATTGGTGTTGTTTAACCGCGGCTTTCAGCATCCTGTGTTAGAGTGCAGTTCAAACTTCGATATAAGCAGTTTGATTTTGAAGATAACTGAACAATCCTTTTCAGCAGTTTCAAGTTTGATCTTTGAAGATTTCCGAGTGCATGTTGTTTAGCAGTTCAGTGTTTGGAGTTGTTCAGCCCAGTTCTCCTTGGAAAATTTCAGAAGATTGATAAAGAGTTATATTTTGGCAGTTTTATTTAGAAGATTGGTCAGGGCAGTTCTCCTCTGTCACTAGATCTTGAAGGTTCCTTCGGGCAGTTCTTCTTTGGCAGGTTCCATATTGAGAAGGTGGCTTTGGGCAATTCTCCTTTGGCATTTATGTCTTGAAAGATTACTAAGGGTAGTGCTCCTTTGGCATTATGTCTGGAGAGCTTCTTTGGGCAACTCTCCTTTGGCAGGTTCCATATTGAGAAGGTGGCTTTGGGCAATTTTCCTTTGGCAGTTACCTTCAAGATTTAGAAAATTATTCTTTGGTATTTCTTTTGTCAAAGATTGCTCAGATCAAGCATCTTTTTGAAGTACTTAAGGATTAATCAGGAGACATATTTTTTGGCAGTTCTTCAAAGATTGCTCAAGTAAATCTTGTTACCATATATCAATGTTACAAATCTGGAAAGTCACATAGGGTCGAATTCAGACAAAGCAGCCAATGATGTAGCAAAGAGAAACATTCATTATGATCATCCACACAACGTTGTGGATTTTGAGCTCATTATAGTCCCTAATCCTGCTTGTATGCCTCGTGTAAATGCTTCCAGCAGTGCAGCTTGGTTTCCTCATTGTGTTTCTGGAAGGCTGAAATATGCAATTGGTGAAAATCCTCATGTCTCTCCTAATCATGGAAGGTAATCATGGTGGATGTGCCTGTTGGCCTCATACTAAGAATTGGGAGCACTGTAAACAGAGAGAGGAGCTTCGTCTAGCAAGCCTTGAGGTCTTTGTACTCTTGCAGGTAATCGAGATTCATCAAATTTTAATTTTTGGGTAAGTTTATGTTTTCGGTGGTTTAGTTGAGCCTGTGTGTGCTCATTAACCACCGAAAAGGCTGAATGACTCCATGGCCCAATACTAAAGGCACCAGGTCTTCCAAGTTCTTGGAGACCTCGGGAGGTCTCCATCCCAGTTGGAGCCAGATGTTAGCGATCAAAAATGCACTGGCATTTTTGAAAGAATGATGCCTAATCTTGTAGGGAATATTTGACTAGCTTCCTGGGATCCAAATGCAGATTTGAAACACCATTGGAAAGCTTAGGATTTTTATATGTCGATCGACTATTTAAGCACGCAAAACGGACTCTCCATGACTGAGAAATTTGATTTTGAAAAAATCTGCGATTTCACCAGCGCAGACGGCAGAATTATAACTAGTTAGCCGGTGAAAGCTCCGCCTTTCACCAACTAAGAAGCAGATTTTCAGGTAAATTAGCTGGTGAAAGCCTATCACGGCCAGAATAGCCGAATTTTTGCCCAGATCGGGATTTTTTGGGTTTGAATGGTTTTAAATCTTCTTCAATAAGCTAGTTATGAATTATCAAATCAAAATCTGAAGGCTATTCTTGGAGATGAAAGTCAAAAGGGGATTTTTTGACTAGATTTGGTCATTTTCAAGGGGGAAATGATAGGGATCAAATGACACATCACTCAATTCGAATTTTATCTTTGGAGGACCAAATCAAACAGCCTTGGGAGGCTAAAACTGCACTTCATCAACAATCTACTATTTTTAGAGATCACTAAATAGGACCTTTCCTATTTTGTTTTGATTTTCCATTCTAGATCCATGTTTTTTAGGATCTCATCCTACACTTGTTGTATTTGTTTTGATTTGACTATTTTTAGTAAATCTGATCCATCTTTCAAGGATCTAGATTTCATCTTGTAAGGCTATAAAGCCAAAGACATTTGGAGCACTAGGGGTTCAATTTTGGATACTCTTTGGCTATTGTACTAAGACACTTATTTTTCAATACAGAATCAATCTTATTTTGTTGTTAATGACAGATTTCTTCATCTATTCCATGTTCTGTACTTTATTTCAGTTTAGATCAGCTATTAAGAACTGTCATCTTCTTATTTAGCTCATAAACTTGAACTAAAGGAATTCTTGCTGGATTGTATGATCCTACACACTATTGTACTTGATTATCTAGATCAATTTTCTCCATACCTTTTGATATTACTCTGTCTGTTCATTGATTCCTAAAAGCATTGTTTCATTCGATTGCATTGTGAGTTGTCTTCTCATTAATTACTCTCTATTATCCCATTGATCCACACTTTCATTATTCATGATTTATTAAGTTACCAAGCATCCTTAGTCTACAACCCTAAGGAATTTCTTGGAGTGATAACAAATATAGCTATCAAAAAATATACATATACACAACACAACCCAAGGGAGATGCTGACCAACTTCCTACCCATGTTGGCATTGCTTCCAACCCCATTATGTTATATGAGGATCTCAATGTTTAGAGGGGCATATGCTATTAGAAATAGTATAATCATGGATTACAAGGATAAACTCCTTTGTTTATTTTAGGCAGGCATGAGGACAAGCATTAGGAACATCCTCAAATATTTGGTTTATGTTTTTTTTTATATCAAAAGGATAGTTAGTCATCAAGATAAAATTTTAGACTCTTCATAAAGCTATCAGAATTTATGTGAAGTAAAAAAAATGATCATTTGATATTGTTTTGGTCCTAGTTTCCCATGTGGTAGGACATAGTCAGTTATGTCTGTAGTCCTTTTGTGACATATTAATATAAATACTATCTAGATTACAAACAAAAAAAAGTTGAATTCAATGAATCTAAAGAAGAAATTTCCAAATTATAGAAATATAATGAGGAATTAAAAGTATATTAAGAAGAAGAGTGATCAATTGTCTAATATGAAGTCCTGTAATGAATCACTCATTAAGGACATTAAGAACTTAAAGAAAGGAAATATGAGCAAATGCAAGAAGGATGAAGAATATGTAGATTACAAAACCATAGTAAAAAATTACTTGAGGGTACAAAGAATGGTGCGGACTATAAGAGTGTTGTCATCCTCCTAAACCTTAGAAACACCTGGCATGTATGAGCTAAATGATGGTGGATTTTTATCATAGACCACTTCAGAGGGAGTCATGTGAGTGGTAGTATGGTAAGATGTGGTGTACCATGATTTAGCTATAAGTAACCACCAACCCCACTGATTTTTTCGATCAGTTGCAAAACATCACAAATATGTTTCCAAACACTTGTTGACAGCTTAAGTTTGTCCATCATTCTGGGGATGATAGGTGGTATTAATATGTGATTGGGTTCCTTAGACCCAGAACAATTCTTGCCAAAATTTTCTGGTTAAATTTTCATCATGGTCGAAGACAATAAAATGAGGCATGCCATGGAGTTTGAAGATATTATCCACAAAGAGTTGATCCACTATGTATGTGGTGAACGGGTGTTGAAGAGAAAAGAAATGAGAATATTTGGAAAGATGATCTACTACAACCATGATGACTGACATATTTCCCAATTTAGGTAATCCAACAATGAATTCAATAGAAATATCCTTCCAAATAGTAGGTGGAATCAGTAGTGATTGGAGTGTTCTTGGAGATTTGATTGTTTCCCCCTTATTGCATTGACATGTATTACATTCAGCCACAAAGGTACGGATGTCCCATTTTATACCTTCCCAAAAAAAATAACATTTGACCCTTTCATAGGTTTTGGTAAAGCCTAAATGCCCAGCTATGGGTGAAGCATGAAAGTGGATTTAAGGTTTGATTGTTTTCTTAAATACAAGTGACTTTTATAGAGGAGCTCTTCATTGTGCCAAGAGTATCATGGAGAAACTTGAGAATCTTGTTGCAAATATTGTATTAGGTTAGAAAGTTTGGGGTCTTAGAACCATTCCTATTGAATGGCTTCGAGCCAAACTATGAAAATGAAAGAGAAGGAAAAGAGGGACCCTTCTTCTTCATATTTCCTTGAAAGAGCATCAACAACCATAGTTTGTTTTCCCTTCTTGTAAATGATATCGTAATCATATCCAAACATCTTGGTAACCCATTTTTGTTTCTCTAGGGGTGAAAATATTTGTTCCAGAGAATACTTGAGGCTATGATGATCACTTTTAATTTGGAAGTGTTTCCCCAATAGATAAAAATGCAAGAGATCCACTACACGAAGAATAGCCAACATTCGAAATTTGTTATCTAATAAAATCCAAAGGTATTCCATATTTCCTAAGGATAGCCCCAATTCCTTTATCAGAAGCATCACATTCTAGGACAAAAGTCTTGGTGAATTCTGGTAATTCTAGGACAGGAGTCGTGCACACAGGCTCTTTCAAGGTGTGGAAGGATTGATCGGTTGCTAGAGTCCAACTGAAAGCATTCTTTTTAAGGAGATAAGTGAGAAGAGATGCATATTTTCCATAATTATGAACAAACTTGCGATAATAACTTGTTAAACACAAGAAGACACACAATATTTTAAGCATTTTAGGGCGAGGCCAGTCCTTCATAGTTGCAATTTTCTTAGGATCCACCTATACATCATCCTTGTCGATAATATGAACCAAGTACTCAACTTCAAAGGCTCCAAAATAACATTTATATTGTTTGAGAAAACATTTGTGCTTAGATAGTAGATGTAGAACTCGATTCACATTGGTGAGATGGGATTTCCAATTTTTACTATAGATGAGAATATCATCAGATAAAACTAAGACAAAATGACGGAGGAAAGGATGGAAAACATGATTCATGAGACATTGAAAAGTGGAGGTGGCATTACATAGGCCAAATAGGTATATATATGGATATCATGGATTCATTATTCGGGGATGTGAATTGTGATGTATGAATGTATTTGGTTGTGGATGAGGTTATCCTATTCTTTAAGGAGTTATTGTATAACTTATCTAAGTTGGAATTGTGCTCCACATTCAAATTATGTACATGGTGTGTACTTTCATTTTTTTATGATATTTTAATATTTTGGAACATTACATTTTGACCCATATATGCCCCCCCTTGGGTTCATATCATATACATTTATCCCCTCGGGTCATAACAAGGCATGACCACAAACTCATAATGATGTTCATGAGTTCTGGATGCAATCTTGGGAATGTCTTCCTCTTCCATACTTATTTGGTGGTAACCAAAACATATATCAATCTTGGTAAAGTATTGGGAACTACTCAATTCATCTAAAAGATCATCAATGACAAGAATGGGCAATTTGTCTTTGATTGTGAGTTTGTTGAGGGCACAAAAATCAGAACACGTGCACCAAGTTCCTTCTTTCTTGGGTACCATGAATATAGGTGAAGAATAGGGGTTAGTACTGGGATGGATAACACCCTCTTATAGAAACTCTTGAACAATTTTCTCAATTTCATTCTTCTGGGAAAAGGGATGATGATAAGGGGAAAATGATGCAGACCCCCCTTCTCTCCTTGGAGTTGCACGACCTCCTGGTCAAGGATCTTAAACTACCTGAGCTGGATTATCTCCTCGAGGCATTACTGGCCCCAAATTGAATTAAATATAGGCCCTTTTATCACCTTAGGCACAGGTCGTATGGTACTCGTGGACCCCTTTCCTTAGCGCTTTAAAGTATTGAGATTTCTTGTGTTAGTTCCTTCCACTCGTCCATTTCCACATATTACCTCAAGCTATGACTCGGGGCTTAACCTCCTAAGAACTTAGTAACTTTGGGTTTCAACATTCTTAGCAACAGATGCACCCTTTTTGTCTAAATCTCGAATCGTGAACTCGTCTGGATAGATCTACGGTTCTCATCTCTCCCACAACCAATGGTTATGATCCGTTCGGACTCTGGTCTTAGGTAATTCCACACATCCTAACACTCCTCTTCTCTGAAGTATTTCATACTTGGAATCTTAGATCAAGCGCCACGTGCCTCTCTTGATCGACAACTGAGATTCGCCCCTTACTTCGCTTCGGGAAACCTCTCTTTCCCCTCTGCTCTTATTCAAATTTCACGAACTGGTGACGCATTTCCTTCCATATCAACGGTCATGATATACTCCATTAGATCAGCCTTAGAGAGTCTTCCCTCCAAAGGACTCTTCCTTCAAACCGTGTGGATCTCTGCCACGTATCCTTGCCACAACCAACGGCTCAGATCTACTTCGCACTTTGATATTTCGCGAAGATTGCTACTGCTTGGCGCAAATTATCCGAATTGAAAATTTTCGAAGGAACTCACAGTTAACCACCATGAAACATCTCTCAGATATGACGGTCTGAAATGAATTTGCTTCTCCATAATGGATCTTGACCGCTAAACTTGCAAATACTTAAAAACTCCTCCTTCTTGAAGGATTTCTCCTGCCCACTTTTTGGAACTTGTCCTTTCTTAGAGCTTGGACTCTTTGAATGGTTTTTTCGACACTTAGTCGAATTTAGGATATGTGCACACCTTGCAATAGATCTTCGCACACACTTTTGCGAGTAATTTCTTGAACTACTCTTCCTGAGCTTCTAAGTCAAAAGATTGTCAACGCACTCCTTGCGGACGTTTTGCACACTCATCACACAAAGCTTTGAGTTATCTCTTCCAAGTTCAGAGTCGAACCAAGCTATATCAACGCACTCCTTGTGGATGATACACAATCCTTGCATAGGATCGTGAAAGAGAAACAAGTGAAACTTATCTAATGTTTCACGGATTCATACATTCAACAGTATAATGCATACATTCATGAAACACAAAATAACAGAGAATATTTAAGCAACAACAACACCACACATTGGTTCAATATACCTTGGTTATCTTCATTCAAATTTAAATGGCTACAACTATGATAAATAACAACAACTAAAATTCAGCAACAACTAAATCACAGCAATCTCCTACTAATTTGCATCCACCCTCATGTTCAGCAGCCTCATTTGGGCATACAACACCTCTACTTATACCAAAGGGTTCCTAGGGTTCCCTCCAACTACCTATCTTCTCGAAGTAAAAACTAACTACCACTTAATCACCATTACATTAAATTCTAGGAGTGAAACTCCCAGATCTCACGCGATCGTTTCATCTTCCAAGCGTTTTTATATTCTCTAATCATTCGTTCAAAAAGATTTACAGGAAACACCGGTTTTTAGAATCTCAACAATAATTCAAAATGTGCGCTAGGGAAATGAGTTGTCTCTGCACGTGTGTTTTTCTAACGATGATCATGCATCATACTCCCTTGGAAAAAAAATCATTTACTCCTCCTATCCATGAGCTCCTGCATTGACTTTCCATGGTTCTGGATATCAGCTTCATTTACCCAACTAGCATCTTCTATTTGGTGTCCTTTCCATTTTACCAAATACTCTAAATAATTATTTCTCCTAGTCTTCTTACCAATCCTTTGATCAATGATCTTCTCCATTTGTGGCTTTTCTACTACAGGCATCTTCTTCTCCCATTGAATCTCTTTCTGATCTTCTGATTCTTTTATGTCATCTTCCCTGTAAGGATACAAGTATGAAACGTTAAATATGGGTGATATACCCACATCCTCTGGCAACTCTATCTCATAAGCATTGGCACCAAATTTCTTTAGGATCTTGCATGGTCCTATCTTCTTCAGCTTCAGTTTGTTATAAGTTCCTGTTGGGAACCTTTCCTTCCTGATATGTGTTAAAACTTGATCTCCTAACTCAAATTGAAGCTCTCTCCTATGTTGATAAACTCTAAATTTATACTCTTTGTTATTATTCTGCAACTGCTCCTTGATCTGATTATGAAGCTTCTGCATTTTTGCAGGGAAGTCTTCTGCTCCAACGATTCTGAATTCACTCTTCTCTAGATCTCTCAATTATGATACTACCCTTGGTTTCATTTCATACACTATCTAGAATGGACTCTTTCTCATAATTTTTTTCATTGAGTCATTGTATGCAAACTCTTCTTGTGACAGAATTTTATCCCACTGGCTATGATGTTCAGTGACCAAACTCCTCAACAAATTTCCTAAACTTTGATTTACCACCTCAGTTTGTCCATCCATTTGAGGGTGATATGCAGAACTAAAAGATAATTGTGTTCCTAGTTTCTTCCATAATGTTCTCCAGAAATGACCAACGACTTTAGTGTCCCTATCTAAGACAATACTCTTAGGAAACCCATGAAGTTGCACAACTTATTTGAAAAACAAATTTGCAATGTTTGTTGCATCACTAGTCTTCTGGCATGGAATAAAGTGTGCCATCTTTGAGAATCTATAAACAACAACAACAAATATGGAATCACTTCCCCTTTGGTTTCTTGGAAATCCCAACACAAAATCCATGCTTATTGCATCCCAAAGCCTATCTGGAATAGGAAATGGTTGATACAATCCCATGTTTTGTTTCTTTCATTTTGCATGCTAGCAAATATTACATTTGTTTACAAACTTATTCACCTCTACTCCCATACCTGGCAAATAGTATGAGTTGTTCAACTATGCAAATGTCTTGTCATGGCCGAAATGTCCTGCTAGACCTCCACTATGTTTTTCCTTCAACAGATTTTCTCTCATTTAACACTTTGGCATGCACAACTCGCAACCTTTAAACAACAATCCATCTTGAATCAGATACTCTTTCCACTATATTTTGTCTCTGAGCACAGTATTTGTACACGCTTCATATGCTTCTTTAAAATATGGATCATCGCAATACATCTCCTTAAGGTGTTCAAACCCTAAGGTCTTCACTTGGAATTCTTCCAGAATCAGACATTTCCTGCTCAATGCATCAGCAACTTTGTTAGAATTACCAGAAATATGTTTAATGACAAAAGTGAAATTTTGCATAAACTCTATCCACTTAGAATGTCTTTGAGTTAGCTTCTCATGTCTGGTTATGAATTATAAATCATGATTATCGTTATACAAAACAAATTCTTTTGGAACAAGGTAGTGCCTCCATTTCTTCAAGGCTTGAATTATTGCATAAAATTACTTATCATATGTGGAGTACTTCTTCTTAGTGTCATTCAACTTCTCACTAAAATATGAAACATGACTATTATCTTGGTTTAAAACGGCTCCAATTGCAACTCCACTAACATCACACCTTACTTGAAATGTCTTCCTAAAATTTGGCAAGACCAGAATTGGTTGTTCTGTTATCTTCTCCTTCAATATATTGAAACTTTTCTCAGCCTCTTCTGTCCACTTAAAATACTGGTGCCTCTTCTTCATTGTATCCAATATTGGTGCACAAATTCCACTGAAATTTCTAATTAACTTCCTATAGAAACCTACTAATCCATGGAAGCTTCTTACCTCAAATATGATTCTTGGTGATGGCCATTCTTTGATTGCTCTCACCTTTTCTGGATCCATCTTCAATTCATTTGAAGAGATCACAAAACCCAAATAAATGAGTTTTGTCTTCATAAAAGAGGACTTCTTCATATTTATCAACAGGTTCTCTTATTGCAGTCTTCTCATCACTAATGTCATATGTCTCAAATTCTCTTCTTCAGTTTTACCTAAGACCAATATATCATCTAGATATACAATCAAAAACTTACCATTGAAATCTTTCAATACCTCATTCATCAATCTCATAAAAGTACTTGGGGAATTTGTCAAGCCAAATGGCATAGCAAGCCACTCATACAACCCCTCATTTGTCTTGAAGGTTTTTTTTAACTCATCACCTTCTCTCATCCTTATCTGGTGGTATCCACTTTTCAAATCTATTTTTGAATAAAAAATTGCTCCACTTAAACAATCCATTAAGTCATCCATCCTTGGAAAAGGAAATATGTACCTGATGGTGATCTTTTTTATGGCTCTTGAGTCTATACACATTCTCCATCCTCCATCCTTCTTTGGAATCAACACAGTTGGTACTCTGCATGGACTCAAGATTTCTCTGACCAAACCCTTGTCTAATAAATCCTGGACTTGTCTCTTCACTTCCTCATTCTCTTGAGGTGTCAATCTGTATGTTTCTTTGTTCGGAAGACTTGCTCCTGGTATTATATCAATGTGATGGCTGATACTTCTGATGGGTGGAAATAAATTAGGTAACTCATCCACTACTATTTCAGCAAAATTCTCCAATAGCTCCTGAACTTCCTCGAGAAAATCATCCATAGAAGTACTTGTAAGGACAACTCTAGGTTTCCTCACCACAGCAAATTACATCTCATGTTCCTTCTTAACTTCACTCAGGAGTTCCTTCCCACTCATGAGAAGTATACTTGTGTTGGCTTCTTCCTTTACTTTTTTCTCCTCTATTGGCAACAACATGTGTTTCCTACCATTCTTCTCCAAAGTATAAGTATTTTTTCTCCCATCATGAATGACATTCTTGTCAAACTGCCATGGTCTCCCCAACAAAACATGACATACATCCATGGGAATCAAAACACATAGAATCTCATCTCTATATCCTCATATTTTAAATTCGACGAGGCATTGTTTAGTGACCATTACCTGGTGACCTTTTTGAAACCATGAGACTTTATATGGCTTTCGATGTGCAGTTGTCTCTAGCTCTAATTTCTACACCATCACTTTGGATACTAAGTTATCAGTGCTCCCACTGTCAATTATCACTTTGCATACTCTATCATTAGTCTTTCAAGCATTCCTGAATAAACTATTCCTTTGCACTCGCTATTCAACCTTTGTCTCTGGTTTCAAGAGAACCTTCTTCAACATCGGGGATATTCCATCTTCTTCACCTTCTACTTCAGCATTCATCTTCTGTGCTTCTGAAATGTGAGCTTCACCTCCTTCTTTCTTTTTCTCGAGACATTCCCAAGAAATGTGTCATGACTTTCCACAGGCATAACACCTTACCTCTCCTCCTATGCATATTCCTCTTCCTCGAGGAAAAGAATTTCTTCAACCAGACTGCCTCCCTCGGGAAATTCCTCCTCTTTCTGAGTGACTATGTGGTTTTTCAGTCTCACCTTTGGGATTTTGTGTCTTGTCTTGGACAATTCTCTTACCTTTGTTTGGACTTCTTCCTCTGCTTTTCTAGCTCTGTTTTCTAGCCAACTTATCCTCTTCCTTTAGTGCAATATGATAAGCATCCTCTATTGTCCTCACTGTCATCATGCTGATCTCATCCTAGATTTCATATCTCAGGCCATTTATATACCTAGAAAAATTTTCATCATATTTCTCCCTCTGTCCAATCCTGATGTTCAGTCTGTATAACTCCTTTGTGTACTCTTTCATTGTCATTCCTTTTTGTCTTAGTTTCTACAATTTCCTAAACAAATTTATCTGATAATATTTGGGTATGAACTTAGCCTTTAGCTTGGCTACCATTCTGCCCCAATTCTTGATCTGTTTCTTACCTTTGCTTATTTTTTCAACCTGTAGTTCATCCCACCACAATGTTATATGTCCTTTTAATCTGGTGACAGCATGTCTCACCTTCTTCTCCTCGTCAACGTCTTCATAGTCAAAATATTTATCCATGGATCTTATCCAATCCAGCAACTCTTCGGCATCCAAATTTCCTTTATACATTGGGATGTATATCTTCGCTCTAGCTCCCAATTTAACAACCGCTCTTAGCAAGCATTCTTCAAAAGAATCTTCCCCTGCATCTTCTTCAACTTCTATTTCTTCACTTTCTGCATCATTGACATCTTTAGCTTCAAGTGCTCTCCTTTGCATTGTCTCCATCAGATCTAACCTTGTGTGAAGTTCTCTCATTTCTCTTTCGACGGCTTGATTTGGTACAGGTGGCTCTGCACGTCTCCTAGGTGGCATTGTGTTGACCTTTTCTCCACTCACACAGAGTACAATTTGAGCTCTTTAGGCTCTGATACCACTTGATGCAGACCCCCCTTCTCTCCTTGGGGCTGGGCAACCTCCCAGTCAAGGATCTTAAACTACCTGAGCTGGATTAGCTCCTCGAGGCCTTGTTGGCCCCAAACTGAATTAAACAAAGGCCCTTATATCACCTTAGGCACAGGTTGTATGGTACTCGCGGGCCCCTTACCTTAGCGCTTTAAAGTATTGAGATTTTGGGCGTTAGTTCCTTCCACTAGTCCCTTTCCACATTTGACCTCGGGCTATGACCCAGGCTTAACCTCGTGAGCCCTTCGTAACTTTGGGTTTCATAATTCTTAGCAACATCTGCACCCTTTTCGTCCAAATCCTGAATCGCGAACTCGCTTGGGAAGATCTACGGTTCTCGTCTCTCCCACAGCCAATAGTTGTGATCCGTTCCAACTCCAGTATTCGATAGTTCCACATGTCCTAACACTCCTCTTCTCTGAATTATTTTGTACCCAAAATCTTAGATCAAGCGCCACGTGCCTCTCTTGATTGACGGCTGAGATTCATCCCTTACTCTGCTTCAGGCGACCACTCTTTCCCCTCATCTCTTCTTTAAATTTCACAAATTAGTGATGTGTGTCCTTCCAGATTGATGGTCATGATCTACTCTATTAGATCAGCATTCGAGATTCTTCCCTCCTAAGGACTCTTCCTTCGAACCGTGTGGATCTCCACCACATATCCTTGCCACAACCAATGGCTCGGATCTACTTCGCACTTCGTGATTTTGCGAAGATTTCTAGTACTTGGCGCAAATTCTCTGAATCAAAAATTTCCAAAGGAACTCATGGTTAACCACAGTGCAACTTATTTCATATATGACGGTCTGAAATGACTCTGCTTCTCCAGAATGGATCTTGACTGCTCAACTTGCAAATACTTAAAAACTCCTCCTTCTTGAAGGATTTCTCCTGCCCACTTTTTGGAACTTGTCCTTTATTAGAGCTTGGAATCTTTGAAGGGTTTCTTCGACACTTAGTTGAATTTTGGATCTGTGCATGCCTTGCAACAGATCTTCTCACACACTTCTATGAGTAATTTCTCGAACCACTCCTCCTGAGCTTCTGAGTCAAAAGACTCTGTCGACACACTCCTTGTGGACATTTTGCACACAAAGCTTCGAGTTATCTCTTTCAAGTTCAGAGCCGAACCAGGCTTTGTCAACACACTCCTTGTGGATGATACGCAATCCTTGTGTATTATCGTGAAAGAGAAACAAGTAAAACTTATCTAATGTTTCACGGATTCATACATTCAATAGTATAACTCATACATTCATGAAACACAAAATAACAGAGAAGATTTAAGAAACAACAAAACCACACATTGCGTCAATATCCCTCAGTTATCTTCATTCAAATGTAAATGGCTAAAGCTATGATAAATAACAACAACTAAATTCAACAACAACTAAATCACAGCAATCTCCTACTAATTTGTAGCTACCCTCATGTTCAGCGGCCTCATTTGGGCATACAACACCTCTACTTATAACAGAGGGCTCCTAGGGTTCCCTATGACTACCTATTTTCTCGAAGTAAAAACTAACTACCACTTAAGCACCGTTACATTAAAGTCTAAGAGTGAAACTCCCAAATCTCATGCAATCGTTTTAGCTTCCAAGCGTTTTGATCTTCTTTACTCATTCGTTCAAAAAGATTTACAAGAAACGCTAGTTTTTAGAATCTCAAAAATAATTCAAAAGGCGCGCTAGGGCATTGGGTTGTCTCTCCACGTGTGTTTTTCTAACGATGCTCCTGCATCAAAAAAATTGGGAGGACTACTACCTGGTACTAGAGGAGTGGAATGATCATGGACACCATGGGAAGGGGGAAATCCATGGGGAATGTTAACAACAATTTGGTGTTGGGAGATTATATATTGAAGGTTGGGATGCACATATGGTGTATCAATTACTTGAATGGAACGGATTGGGGAAATAATTTCAAAATGACCGCTTTTTAGTATTTTTTCCATGCGGTGGGAACTGACAATCTCAGGGGATCCTGTTTTGATGTATTAGAACTTATATTGTTTTCCCTCCTATTGAAATTGCATGGTTAAGTCCTTAAAATCCATGGTGATGGGACCGAGAGTGCATAACCCTTCAGCACCAATAAAAATGTCACAACCTCCCATTCTGATAGAAAAAAATTGAGATTTCAGGTGGTCCTAACCAATTTGTAGGTGCACATTTTCACAACGCCCCCCACATTTCATGGAAGGACCATTGGAAATCGTGATTCGAAAATTGTTGACTACACTAATATAGCAATTGATTTCTTGGGAAATGCAACAATGAATAAAATTATGGGTGATTCCATTGTCAACTAGGATGATTCATTTCCTATGATTAATATACAAAATTAACTTGAGGTTTTGGAGAGCAGAGAATCCAATGAGGGCATTCAACGAAATCAGTGGTTCAAATTTTGGAGGATCATAGGGAGGAGTAGGATCTTCTATTTGGGGTAGCTCTTCAATAGGGGAAACATCATTATCCTCATCAGAAACATCCTCAGAAATGGCCATAAAAATTTATGTTCTTTACACTTTTTCCTTGGAAAATATTTATCATCACAATTATAGCAAAGACCCTTGAGTTGGCGTTTAACAATTTCTACCCAAGTTAATTCCCAGATCTTGATAGGAGTGAAATGAGGGGAAGGATTGGTGGGCATAGGGAAAGGAATAAAAGAGGGTTTTCTATTATGGGAAGAGATGACTTGTTGTGCTTCCTTGGCATGTTTAGTAGCTTCCAACCAAGTCTAAGGGTGATCCATTAGGACCTGGGCTCGTATTTCATCATTTAGGACAGTGATAAAGCATTCCCTAAATACGCCATATGGCATGCCCTTCGCTCTGAAAGCTAAGTGCTCAAAGTAAATTTTAAAGTCTTCCACTGTGCCAAATTGTTTCAACTTGGTCAAATGGTTCAAATGGTGCATATCAGTGTCAAATTGTTCATAAAGATCAATCCCAAATTGTGTCCAAGAAACATACTCTTGGCATGAATTTTTACACCATTTCCACCATTTCCAGTGTCTAGGATCCAAATAGAGGACACCATAGGCTCAAGATAGATCCCGCAAAGATGGAGGCCATCAGTAGTAGTTGCACCACTCCATGTCATAACAACCAGTGGTAAGAGTTTTCAGTGGGGGGAGAATCAGTAGAAGGACTTTGATGAGTTAAAAATAAATATCAGTCAAGCATTAGTGCTTCTACTACCAAATTTGCAAGTGGGTATGTTTATTGGGTATGTGTTATATTCTTTTCACGAGTAGTAGTGTCTGAGTGTCTATGTTGGGCACGCAGGGGGGGTTAGAGGGGAAGCTGCTAGGCCCCCCCTCGGGGGGTGGAGCCCCCCGCACGGGGGTTTGGGGGCAGCGCCCCCAAAAAAAAAATTCGCACCGGGATGACATATTTCCGGGACGACATATTTCTAGGACCACATGATATTTAGGTGGTTTTTTCGGCAAATGGTTTTTTCGTCGATGGTTTTCTATTTCTGGTTAAGGAATTAGGGTTTTGGACTAATCCAGGTCATTGGGTTAGGGTTTTGGATGCCGCTGGATCCTATATGTATATTGTATTGTAAACAATGTAACACAATGTATGAATATAATATATGTTGGTTTTCCCGGTTTGGGTTTCCAGGGGAAAAATCTCTGTGTAATGTTTGCATTTGCCATTGTATATTTTCTATTCTTTTCTGAATATCTGTTTACAGTAGACATTTTACAAGGTTAGAATTTACAATGTTGTGGGATCAGTTTTGATGCAAGGAGGAAGGTCGGTATGTTATCATTCCAAAGTATCTCATGGGGTGGTTCTCAACTACCCTACCTACGATAAGGCACTCTATTCCTTGTTGCAATCTATCAAAAAGTGGAATCACTATATGATGGGAAAGGAAACCATCATCCACACATATCACCAACCACTACACTATTTGAAACCTAGAGTAAGCTACAACAAACTAGTAATTGCAAGTGGATGGGATTTTTACAACATTTTCATTTGGTCATCGAGTATAAGAAGGAAAACACAAAAAAGTTGGTAGACATGCTTTAACAACCACCCACAACCAATATTACATCTTTTGGAACTTTGATGCCCATGGAACCTTTGTTGGATTGCTGAGAGGGGAGGCGAATCAGTAATAGAGCAATAATCCTTTTTAACCACAAAATGAAAGTGTTATATCAATGTAGCATTATCATTCAATAGTTGCAGAGTAAATAAAAAATGAACAAATGAGAAATCATACAGATACACAATATGCCAGTGTTTTTATGTGGAAACCCAAAGTGAGAGAAAACCACGGAATGATTTTTCTTATATGTCTTTAAGAATTACATTCATTGGAAGCACCAACTTCCTTTGTTTTCCAGCTGCAACTAGAAGGAGGCTCCAACACCCTAGTTTCTAAGGCTACAACCTGAAGGAAGCTCCAACTCCCCAAGTCTCTAGCTACAACCAGAAGGAGGCAACAACCCCCTATGTTCTCCGGCTACAACTGGAAGGTGGATACAACCACCTGTCCTTTCCCCATCCAATCATTCTGACGTGGAAGTAGAATGATGGAACCATTGTCACACTATCACTGTGAGATATACTATTGTAAACCTGTACCAATCAACCTATAATCAACTTGTAACAACATGTACCAATAACATGTGCCAACATGTACCATACATCAACCTGTACCATAAACAAATGCATCAACCATGCACCAAACCTGTACAAATAACATGACCCAATAACCTGTCTAAACAACATGTAATCAACCTGTACCATAACCAAGTGCATCAACCATGCACCAACCTATACCTCAACCTGTGCCATCCACAAGTGCATCAACCATGCATCAAATATGTACCAATCATGCATTAAATACACATAAACTATGACTCATCAAGATGTACCAACATCATCAACTATACACCTCATGTATGTGTCAACTCATCAACTACTTGTCTCAACCATGTACCCAACATGTACCTCAAACAAAAACCCTCATCAATTTCATCATCCAAATCTGATTTGTATCTCTGTAATAGACCTGGTGTATATGATCAGATACCTGTAAACCTTCCTTAACTTTAACAACAAGAGACTAGCATTTTCATCAAACTTTAATTTAGTCTCACATGACTAATTTTAGATTAGTCAACAACCCTAACTTGAAATAATAATAGTTATGTACCTATAATGAATAAAGATATGAAAATAGTACAAAATGTTTTTCAGTGTCTTTTATGCAATTCCTCCATGCTTCACTACTTGGAACCTCTCAGAAAAGGAGTTGTAGCAAAAATGGCATACCTTGTTGAATTCAGGCTTATTCTAGAGAGCGAACTTGTAGAGCGCGCCCCACATGGCATACTTGTTGTATGGATATGAAACTTGTACACAGAATACTAAAGATTGTTCTCTAACCAATACATTTTTTCTTACTGAATTTGGATCTTTTATGAAGAAGTTATGACGGTTTTACCCAAAACACCTCTTTTAGACTAGTTTCGGGACTAGCCACAAACCCTATTTTTCACAGAGTGTAACTCCAAAAATACAACAAACCACAAGCTGAAATTTGTATCACAGCTACTTGGATATGTTTCCTCAACATCCTCACAATTTCACGATCTGAATCATTCTAGAAAAAAATTTATTGTGAAAATGGTGAGATGACCTATAAATAACATACCTTAGAAAGAAGCATCAAAAGAATTTATCCTCCCTTGAATTTCGGCCTTCTTTACTTCACCTTCCCTCTGAAATTTGGCTTATATATCATTTGGTTACCTCAATCACTTGTAGATATTCAATATGCTCAAGTGTGATTAAAAATGAGATACCCTTGCCGCTTATTTATACTTTCAGGTAGCTTCCTCAAGGGGTTACCTTCTAACCATCTTAACCCACTTTTCTTATTTTAGGGCTAACCCACTTATAACCACTTGTCCACTTAGAAATTTATCAATTAACTTTATTATTTAAATAATTTATTTTGTATCCACTTTGACTTATAACACACTCATCACTTCACTTTATTATTTAAATTATTTCTTCTTTGCAACCATTTTGACTACTTTGACCTTTTGGGGCTTCTAGATGACTCATGAGGGTTCTCCAACTTCACATGGCCATAACTCCCTAAACGTCAGTAGTTATGTGATGCTCCACATACCACCGAAAATGGCATGACATGTACTATCCATATAGAATAATATTACCTACAAATATATAAAAACTCATACCATTCTCCATCAAACAAACTTGGGACCATTACCCAAACCATTGTGCTACCAGACTTTCTTCAAGGGTTGACATCAATGACAACCAACCCAAATAATCAACAATATCCCCTTTGGAATTGATGGCAACACTCTAATGCAATACTAAAGTCATGTCACTCATGCTCCCCCTATGACCATCGCTCCCCCTGGAACCATGCCTCTGTGATCTCCATCTGATAAATCTCTCCCCCTTTGTCATCAATGGAAAATCTATCTTTCCATCTGGGGCTTCTCCCCCTAACTGAACTGTCCTTGGGGATACTCCCCCTGACTGAACTCTTCCTGAAATTGATCTCCCAACCTGAGTTGTCCTCTCTATGGTGCTTCCTCATGTAAATCTAAGACATATAAGATAAGCATTCAAAAACATTCATTTTGGAATAGAAATTACTCTGAGTCTCTGGCGAAGATACTCAAAGGATTCCTATGGAAGCGGTTTTGTAAAGATGTCTGCCACTTTATCTTTTGTTTCCACATATTCAACTCTAATGTTCTTCTCTGCAACTTGTTCCCGTAGAAAGTGATACTTTATTGGAATATGCTTCGTCTTTGAGTGCACGATCAGGTTCTTTAAGATACTAATGGCACTTGTATTATCACAATACATTGGAATAGTCTTATCATACTCAACCTGTATATCTGTCAAAGTTTGTTTCATCCATAGAACCTGAGTACAATATCATGTTGTTGCAATATACTATGCTTTGGCTGTAGATAAATATATTGATGATTGTTTCTTTCTTAGCCAAGATACTAAAAACTCACCCAAGTAGAACGTTGCTCCATTGGTGCTTCGTCGGACATCAATGCAACCTGCCCAATCTGCATATATGTAGGCAATAAGTGATAGATCATTTCCTTTTGAATACCATAATCCAAACTCTTTTGTTCCTTTGAGATATCTGAAAATCCTCTTCACTGCTAATACATGTGATTCCTTTAGTGTTGCTTGAAATTGTTCCACGTGTCCAACTACCTGCATTACATCTGGTCTCGATGTTGTCACATATAGTAAGCTACCAATCATTGACATGTATTGCCTCTAGTATATAGACTTTGAATCATCATATTTTCTCAACTTGCAACTGGTTTGTATAGAAGTGGTAACTAGTTTGCAATATTCCATTTTGAACTTTTTTAGCATTTCTCTTCTATACCTAATTTGAGATATAAAAATTCCTTTCTTACTTTGACATATTTGAAGACCCAGAAAGAAGGAGATTTCTCCGAGTAATGACATTTCAAATTCATTTTGCATATCCTTTGCAAATTTTTGGCTTAACCTGTCATCGGTACTTCCAAAACTAATATCATCAATATAAGCTTCAATTAATAAAATATCATCTTTAGTTACCTTTATGTAGAGGTTGTTGTCTACACTTCCATTTTTGAACCTTGCGTATTGTAGATATTTATCTAGTCTAGAGTACCATGCTCTAGGAACCAGTTGTTCAACGTAGACTTCTTCTTCAAGTTCTCCGTTCAAAAAAGTTGATTTCACGTCCATATCTATCCATATTGTTCAAGACTCTGCTACACAAATATCCATAATTTTGACTCATATGCCACTGTACTATCATGAAGTACTACTACTGTTAGCCCTGGAAGTCACTCCTGGATTGTTTGCAGGAGCAGAGCCCAATGCCCATCAGTTTACTGTCATGATTGATAAATGGGCGATCAAATGGGTAGAGACTCGAGGAGATATCACTCTAACTCGGGAACTGGATCTGGTACATAAAGAACAAAGGAGGTCTGGAATCCTAACTTCAGCCAGTGGGTCGACTAAAAGATGAGCAGGTGGAAGACTTAGTAAGAAAGGTGAAAAAACAGCTCTGGGCAACAGGCTTACAGCGGTTTGTAGGGGGGGGAATTCGAATGCAGGATCCTCCTAGTTCAGAGCTTCAAGAAACTGAAGAGAAGACTTGACTGGATCCTCCAATTCCAAGTCATTCAGCGTTAAGGAAATCACAGGAACCGATTAGAGACTCCGTAACTATTACAGTGATCCATTACAACATCATCCTATAACAGCCACAACTCGACTGGATCCTCCAATTCCGAGCTGCTCTAACACAGTATAACAAAGATGTAAAGAAACTGGCATTCATAAGGAAAGAAGTCTCAGAAGTCTAGAAATAACCAGAAAACAGTGCTTCATTAAAGTCTTACAACCGGGAGCTCTACTCAACCATCCCCCCCCCTACAAAATGGAAAAAATGCCTACATATACTTGGGACTAGCTCCGGCCCCCAAGGCGTGATCATATTGTGAATTCAATTCTTAACATTGAGGAGCCTCTCTATCAGGACGGGCTGTCAATCTGCCTCCATCAAATCTACCCTTTGTTCCCCTGTCATGCGCCTCTTTAATTCAGCATGGCTCGCGCCAGGGGGTAGTTGAGCCCTTTGAATATTGAACTGGCGTGTTCAGGCTTCTCTGGTGAGTCGGAGACTCGGCGTAGATTTCCTGAAGAGAATCGGTACAAGGGACCCTTCTGTGTCTATTTTAGCTGGGAGCTCCATACTTTGCAATAAATGGGTGACGCGAGGCTTCACCCACCCTCTTTCTCCTTTTTTGCTGAGCCGAAGAGGCTCTTTGGATCCCCGAGTGAAATCCTTGATGAAACCTCGACCTAGCCCACAGGTCTCTTCTCCTTTCCTTACGATCTCCTGAACTTCACCGAGACCTTTTCTCGACTATGTATCGGGTTTCGGGGTTTCGCATTCCTCGTTGTCAAGAGTTCTTGACCCTTTGAATTCCCGATCACCGATTCTCCTATGAGCGCATCTATGGGTTAGCCCTCCTGGCTACACTATAGTCCATACGACCACCTCTTATGTGACCTAAGCCGAACCTCTGTCGGGGTTTCGGCATTTTCGATGTCTCGATACACAAGTGCCCGGGAGTCGCGATTCTCATATTGTCGATGGCTCATGGCCGTTGACATGTCAACAGTTCGTTCCCCATCGCGAGAGCCTGCCACCTGTCTTCCACTTGCGGTCCCACAGGCTAACCGGCGGTTGCTGAGACATCGCTTCTCGCGATCTCGCAACTCTAGACGCAAATATTTGCAACTCCAACACACGATCCTCCGAGTTCGCGATATGTCGATGCTACTTGGTGTTGTCTCCCTACCAGGATTGTCCTTCCGACACATGTCCCCCACTATGGTCCTTAACTCTGTCGGGAAATCGCGTATCGGGATATCGCGATTCCCGTTGTCATGTGCACGATACTTTCGGTTCCCCGATCCCCGACTCTGCGGGAGTTCTCGCCACGTGTCCCTGTTGACGGATGGTTCTGATCAAGTCGGGAAATCGCGGATCGCGATTCCTACATGCAAGAGTTTCTTATCTTCAAAAACTTCGATTCTCCGATGAACTGAAACTCGACTCCCCTCCTCTGCACACTAGGGGTTAACCCTGGCACAACTTCTCGAGATCTAACGACTGACGGGATTTCGTCGATCTCCTCTGTAATATTCTGACCGTCGATTTGCTTTGAGGATGGTTCTCGACTGCTGAAGATAAAACTTTGCCCGCTCGCTTGCCCGACTCACTGCTACAAAAATGGGATTATCTCGTGACATACTCAGGTTCTTCCCGTGCAAACCGCAGACCTGGGTACGCCAAATCCCGAGACAAGAAATATTGCTAACATTAGGCTCCATGGGGGATAGATTCATCCCTGTGATGCTCTAAGAACTCCTTCTGCAGCTTCAGTGCCTTGTTGTTGGGCTATGGAGTCATGCTCAAAACATCCCGCTGCTAAAAATACAGGCCGAAAAAATAAAAGTAACAAAATAAAGCTACATTCCCAAAGGAGATTATTTATATACAGTCCTAATGCTAATAAAATATTTTACATGGGCTAGGTGAAAGAGAACTTCCACCATAGCCATCCAAGCAGCTTCTTGGATAGAAGCTCCTTCCTTCTGTCGATGATCACCAGCAGATAGTGTAACCGTGACAGCAGAACGGATACACTCTCCAACTTCTCCTCATAGGCTGGAGTGGAGATGAAATAGGGCGGCTCCAAAGAATAAGGGAAATGACACTCCAAGTACTCACTGACAGGGTCATAGAATGAGTGGAAAATTTTGGAAAATCGGCGACAGGCAGCCTCCTCTGCTACACAGTTGTTCTCATGTGGCTGAATATCTCTGACAAGCACAGGTGAGTGGACAATTGTCGTAGGCTCACTGATCTCGAGTGGTGGTTGCTCGTTGACTGGCTCTGGATAGAAAAAGAAATGCGCGCTCAGTCGTTCCTCTGGTTCCTCCTCCTCTTTTCTGTGTATTTCCCCATCTTGTGAAATGGGAACGGTCTCCCGATCCTTCTCTTCAAACCCAAACGTAAATACATCATAGGAAATGTCATGAAGGAAGAAAGAGAAATCCTCTTCTACAACGGCTTCTTCGCTTAAATCTGAGACAGTAGGCTCATCGGGGGCAGATGCTAATGCATCCAAGAAGTCTTCAATAATCTCTTCAAAAGGGCTACTTAGATCATCTGCCTCGGAGACTGGAAAATCCTCTTCGTTGTCTTCAGATTCCAATTTTGCACATTGGGGAGTGGGGAATATCACCAGCTCCACTGGTTCACTCAGGGAATCCTCTTTCCCCCTGGGATATTCATCGCTTTCATAACCCACCTCAGATGTAGACGAATGGGGAGGAGAAAGGAATGATTCATGATCCAGGTCGTCAGGATTATCCTCACAGCCTATGTCAGAAATAACTTCATTTTGTACAGAGTTGTGGTATCCCTCACCACATTTATGACAAATTAACTCGGAGGGATAAAACTCCTGACAATAGGCGATGAAAGTTGCATGAAACTTAGAGAGTGAAGAAATGCTAGCATGGGGTAAAGAATGATACCATTTACGTGCATCCCCTGCTAATGAGATCATGAACATCTTAAGTAATGCATCCTCATGATGTATCTCCCACTGACACATGAGTTCATGAAACTCACTGAGGTGATGAGCAGGGTTGTCCTCTCCACATTTTCCAAAAATGGGCAAATAATCGCCCCATTCATCCAGAGAGGGGACAACATTAGGAAAACTAGGAATAGCAGAAAAATTAAAAGGAGCAAACCGGCGAGCAAGGATTTTCTCCATATCGAACCAGTGGAGTCGCCAATTGATCCTTGAATCATGGAGTCGCCAGGTGAAAGATGCACAGCTTCGAATGTGTCTAGTCCTTGTTCACCATCAAAGGCCAGATCCTAACATGTTGTTACCCCATGAAGCTTCTCAGGCTGAGAAAGCAGCTGCTAGAACCTTCTCGAGAAAGCTCCTCTGGGTCAGCTTTCAGGTGTGTCAACAGTAGCCACAACTGGAACAGTGATGTAGAAACCTTGGAGTCGCCACAGTGGAGTCACCAGGTGCACAGTAGCAATCTTGAAGGGCTCTGATGTCTGATGCACCTTCAGAATCAGAGGCTCAATGTCATTCTGCCCAGGGAAAATCTTCAACTTCCTCCCCGACAACGGCGCCAGAAATGTTAGCGCTAGAAGTCACTCTTGGATTTCTTGCAGGAGAAGAGCCCAACGCCCATCAGTTTACTATCACGATTGATAAATGGGCGATCAAATGGGTAGAGACTCGAGGAGATATCACTCTAACTCGGGAACTAGATCTGGTACGTAAAGAACAAAGGAGGTCTGGAATCCTAACTTCAGCCAGTGGGTCGACTAAAAGATGAGTAGGTGGAAGACTTAGTAAGAAAGGTGAACAAACAACTCTGGGCAACATTCTTACAGCGGTTTGTAGGGGAAAAAATCCGAATGCAGGATCCTCCTGGTTCAGAGCTTCAAGAAACTGAAGAGAAGACTTGACTAGATCCTCCAATTCCAAGTCATTCAGCGTTAAGGAAATCACAGGAACCGATTAGAGACTCTGTAACTATTACAATGATCCATTACAACATCATCCTATAACAGCTACAACTTGACTGGATCCTCCAATTCCGAGCTGCTCTAACACAGTATAACAAAGATGTAAAGAAACTGGCATTCATAAGGCAAGAAGTCTCAGAAGTCTAGAAATAACCAGAAAATAGTGCTTCATTAAAGTTTTACAACCGGGAGCTCTGCTCAACCATCCCCCCCCCTACAAAATGGCAAAAACTGCCTACATATACTTGGGACTAGCTCCGGCCCCCAAGCCGCGATCATATCGTGAATTCAATTCTTAACATTGAGGAGCCTCTCTATCAGGACGGGCTGTCAATCTGCCTCCATCAAATCTTCCCTTTGCTCCCCTATCATGTGCCTCTTTAATTCAGCATGGCTCGCGCCAGGGGGTAGCTGAGCCCTTTGAATATTGAACTGGCGTGTGCAGGCTTCTCTGGTGAGTCGGAGACTCGACGTAGCTTTCCTGAAGAGAACCGGTACAAGGGACCCTTCTGTGTCTATTTCAGCCGGGAGCTCCATACTTTGCAATAAATGGGTGACGCGAGGCTTCACCCACCCTCTTTCTCCTTTTCTGTTGAGCCGAAGAGGCTCTTTGGATCCCTGAGTGAAATCCTTGATGAAACCCCGACCTAGTCCATAGGTCTCTTCTCCTTTCCTTACGATCTTTTGAACTTCACCGAGACCTTTTCCCGACTCTGTATCGGGTTTCGGGGTTTCGCATTCCCCGTTGTCAAGAGTTCTTGACCCTTTGAATTCCCGATCACTGATTCTCCGATGAGCGCGTGTATGGGTTAGCCCTCCTAGATACACTATAGTCCATACGACCACCTCTTATGTGATTTGAGTCGAACCTCTGTCGGGGTTTCGGCGTTTTCGATGTCTCGATACACAAGTGTCTGGGAGTCACGATTCTCCAATTGACGATGGCTCATGGCCGTTGACATGTCAACAGTCTATTCCCCGTCGCGAGAGCCTGCCACCTGTCTTCCACTTGCGGTCCCACAGGCTAACCGGCGGTTGCAGAGACATCGCTTCTCGCGATCTCACAACTTTGGACGCAAATATTTGCAGCTCCAACTCACGATCCTCCGAGTTCGCGATATGTCGATGCTACTTGGTGTTGTCTCCCTACAAGGATTGTCCTTCAGACACCTGTTCCCCACTACGGTCCTTAACTCCGTCGGGAAATCGCGTATCTGGATATCGCGATTCCCGTTGTCATGTGCACGGGACTTTCGGTTCTCCAATCCCCGACTCTGCGGGAGCTCTCGCCACGTGTCCATGTTGATGGACGGTTCTGATCCAGTCGGGAAATCGTGGATCACGATTCCTACATGCATGAGTTTCTTATCTTCGAAAACTTCGATTCTCCGATGAACTGAAACCCGACTCCCCTCCTCTGCACACTAGGGGTTAACCCTGGCGCAACTTCTCGAGATCTAACGGCTGACGGGATTTCGTCGATCTCCTCTGTAAGATTCTGACCGTCGATTTGCTTTGAGGATGGTTCTCGACTGCTGAAGATAAAACTTTGCCCGCTCGCTTGCCCGACTCACTACTACAAAAATGGGATTATCTCGTGACATACTCAGGTGCTTCCCGTGCAAACCGCAGACCTGGGTACGCCAAATCCTGAGACAAGAAATATCGCTAACAACTACAACTGATTAATATATCATATTGTACATCTTCTAACTGAATGCACTGAATCTGTCTACTCAAATTCTGCAAGATGCTCGAAGGATGGTTCTCTGTTCTGTCTCAGCCACCTCATAGACTCCCCATGTCTATTATTCATATTATCTGGGAGTATCTAAGCCGGATGGATCAGAACAATTCTTTCTCTGAAGTGCATTCATCATCACCTTCATTAGTAGATTCATCATCTCTATGAGCTCTTACTTCTTTCTTTCTGTTTGGGGATTCATCTTTCACTACAATTCCTGAAAGTACAATCTCTTAAACTTGTTCCTTATTTACCTATCCTTCTTTTCTTTCATTTATTTTCCAAATCTTTCTGTATCTGACATCTTTCATTTTGTCTGTAGAATTTTCTTCATCTTGTTTTATTTCCAATCTTGCGATCTCTGGGACCTGGTCTTTGTTCACCTATTCTTCATGTTTTTAATAGCCACTATCAACATACCAACCACACTTCTTCTACTTATCTTGTAGAGTGAGTGTGCATTCTTCATTTCTATAATGATTCTACTTTCTTATCCATGTTCTCTTATGAGTCTCTTGTGTGTGACTGTTGTTGTTCTGTTGTGGTTCTCTAGGAGGGATTGTCATTCTACAATATCCGGTCATGTGTCTAAAGTTATTGCACTTCTAGCATTCCAATTCAATGCTCAATGATTTAAACCTGTTGTATCTTCTTCTCTATGTTTCATTAGGCCTTCTTGGATAACCATTTATGTTCCTGCTATTATCTCTGCAATTTACAGCTTTATGTCCAAAATTATTGCATGCATAACATAAACCCAAAAAGATAGTTTGATACCTGGGAATTGAAGATATTTTGAAAGGAGTTACTCTTATGAATCCTTCTTCTTCCTGAGACATATTTTTTTCTGTCGATCATTGATTCTGAAATCTGAATCTTCTCGGTGGAGGAGTGTCCCTATAATCTTCCTTGTAGGTCTTCATATCCCCTTTGATTGTTTCTGCATAACTTTTTTTATATGTTTCTTGTTATATTTATTTGGAGCTTGATCCATTTTCTGATTGATTGTATCCAATTCTAGACTTGGCATGATTAGACCTTTGACTGCTAATAATGTCATCCAAAACTTTTGAGTTGTTCTGCATATTTTTCTTTTGAATATCCTTTCTCAATGTGACAATATTTGCTTCCAAATTTCCAATGATCCTGTCTCTTTCTTCTAATTGTTCTTTGAGTGTTTCTTCAATTCTTTTATATTCTTTTATTTGAACCTACAATTCTGTGATGATTTTCTCTAGTTCTTGAGTGTCTTACTTTTTGTCTAGGTATGTTTGTAGCTTCTTGTTTTTCCTCTTTTCTCTTCTTATAACTTCTATGGTAGTCAACAATTCTTCTCAGTATTCAACTTCTTCCTCTTCATATTCTTCTCCAGTGTCTTCTTTATCAGATTCTTCTACTTCCATGAATAAAACTCTTTCTGTCTCACTGTCACTAACTTCATCTTCATCTGATGAGGAGATGTCTTCTTTGGTGCATAAGCTTTTCTTGAAAAATTTGTTTGCGGTTCCTTTGCCTTTATATGTTTGTTTTATATTTGAGTAATCTTCATCATTCCCCTTATTTTTCTTATGAGGACATTTGTTAGCAAAATGACCAATATCATCACAATTAAAAAAAATCAATGGAAGCCTACCTTTATATATGTCGTTGGTTCCCTTGTTCAATCTCTTGACAAAATTGGTCATTTCTTCATTATATTCCAAGATGTCACTGCTGCTGCTATGTTCTTTTTCTTTTTTATTTCCATTTTTCTTTGACCTTTTGGATGCTTTGAAAGATGCTTATTTTATCTCTGTATTTTCCTGTTCAGTTCTCATTTCATATGTTGTGAAGATTCCATGCAGTTCGTCCATGCTTATTGAGTCTAGATATGCTCTTTATTCTAGTGATGATATCTTAGGATCAAATCTCATAGGAAGAGATCTTAGTACCTTTTCAACAATTAAATATTCTTTAATTTATTATCCCAATCCTAAGATTGCATTTACTATTTCATCGACTCGTAAGAAGTAAGTTGCAATATTCTCATCTTCCTTCATCTTTAGTTGTTCGAACTGACCTATGTAAGTTTGAAGCTTTGATGCTTTGACTTTTGAATCTCCTTCATAATTATTTTGAAGTTTATCCCAAATCTCTTTAGTGGATTTACAATGCATAAATTTGGTGTATATTTATTCACCAAGACCATTCAGAAGTGGATTTTTGGATTTGGAATTATTTTGGAGTTTTATTTTGCTTTCACTTGTTGGAGAAACTGTTGGTTCTTTGTATCCATCTATTATAGATTGTCAAATTTCAAGTCCCTATGCATGTATATATGTGTTCATCCTTTTACTCCAGAATCCATACTTTTGTCCATCAAACTGTGGTATTCCATGTTTATACATGTTGTTTCTCTCCATGATCTACCTTTCACTGGTTAAACTGATTCTTGAAGGAACCTGCCCTGATACCAATTGTTGGATTACTGAGAGGGGGGTGAATCAGTAATAGATAAATAATCCTTTTTAACCACAAAATTCAAGTGTTATGTCAATGTATCATTATCATCCAATAGTTGCAGAGTAAATAAGCAATGAAAAAATGAGAAATCATACACATACACAGTACACTGGTGTTTTTACGTGGAAACCAAAAGCGGGAGAAAACCATGGAATTTTTTTTCTTATATTTCTTTAATAATTACATTCATTGGAAGCACCAAATTCCTTTGTTTTCCAGCTGCAACTGGAAGGAGGCTCCAACCCCCTAGTTTCTCAGGATACAACCTAAAGGAATCTCCAACTCCCCAATTCTTTTGCTATAACTAGAAGGAGAATACAACCCCCTATGTTCTTTGGATACAACTGGAAGGTGGCTACAACCACCTGTCCTTGCCCCATCCAACTACCCTGATGTAGAAGTAGAATGATGGAACCACCATCACACTATCACTGTGAGATATATTGTTGTAAACCTGTACCAATCAACCTGCAATCAACCTGTAATAAATTGTACCAATAACATGTGACAACATGTACCATACATCAACTTGTACCTCAACCTATACCATAAACAAATGCATCAAACATGCACCAAACCTATACAAATAACCTGTCACAATAACATGTCCAAACAACCTGTAATCAACCTGTACCATAAACAAGTGCATCAACCATGCACCAACTTGTACCTCAACCTATACCATCAACGAGTGCATCAACCATTCATCAAATATTTACCAATCATGCATAAAATACACATAGACTATGACTCATCAATATGTACCAACATCATCAACTATACACCCCATGTAAGTGTCAACTCATCAACTACTTGTCTCAACCATGTACCCAACATGTACCTCAACAAAAAACCCTCATCAATTTCATCAACCAAATTTGATTTGTAACTTTGTAATAGATCTGGTTATATGATCACATACCTGCAATCCTTCCTTAACTTTAACAACAAGAGTCTCGAATTTTCATCAAAATTTACTTTAGTCTCACATGACTAATTTTGGATTAGTCAACAACCCTAACTTGAAATAATCATAACTATGTACATGTAATGAATAAATATCTGAAAATAGTAAACAATGTTATTCAGTGTCTTTTATGCAATTCCTCCAGGTTTCACTACTTGGAAACTCTCAAAAAAGGAGTTATAGCAAAAATGGCAAACCTTGTTGAATTCAGGCTTATTCTAGAGAGAAAATTTGTAGAGAGTTCCCCGCACGGAATATTTGTTGTATGGATTTGAAAATTGTACATAGAATACTACAGACTATACTCTAACCAACACATTTTGTCTTACTGAATTTGGATCTGTTATGAATGAGTTATGATGTTTTTACCTGAAACACATGTTTTAGACTAGGTTCAGGACTAGCCACAAACCCTATTTTCCACGGAGTGTAACTCCAAAAATACAATGACCCACAAGCTTAAATTTGTATCACAGATACTTGGATATGTTTCCTCAATGGCCTCCCAATTTCACATTCTGAATCATTATAGAAAAAAAATTATTGGAAAAATGGTGAGATGACCTATAAATAATATACCTTAGAAAGCATCATCAAAAGAATTTATCCTCCCTTGAATTTTGGACTTCTTTACTTCACCTTCCCTCTGAAATTCAGCTTAGATATCCTTTGGTTACCTTAGTCACTTTTAGATATTCAATATTCTCAAGTGTGATTAAAAATGAGAGACCTTTGCCTCTTATTTATACTTTCATATAGCCTCATCAAGGGGTTACCTTCTAACCATCTTAACACACTTTCCTTATTTTAGGGCTAATCCACTTCTAACCACTTGTCCACTTAGTAATTTATCCATTAAATTTATTATTTAAATAATTTATTTTGTATCCACTTTGACTTATAGTACACTCATCACTTCACTTTATTATTTAAATTACCTTATAACCATCTTAACCCACTTTCCTTATTTTAGGGCTAACCCACTTCTAACCACTTGTCCACTTAGTAATTTCTCCATTAAATTTATTATTTAAATATTTTATTTTGTATCCACTTTGACTTATATTACACTCATCACTTCACTTTTTCTTTGCAACCACTTTGACTACTTTGACCTTTTGGGGCTTCTAGATGACTCATGAGGGTTCTCCAACTTTACATGGCCATAACTCTCTAACCGTGAGGAGTTATGTGACGTTCTACATACCACCGGAAATGGCATGACATGTACTATCCATCCAGAATAGTCTTACATTCAAATATATTAAAACTCATACCATTATACATCAAACAAACTTGGGTCCATTACCTAAACCTTTGTGCTACCGGAATTCGCTATTGTGCTTTCTTCAAGGGTTGACATCAATGAAAACCAACCCAATTATCAACAAATTTTTACCCATGAAGCATAAAAATAGTCATACACGAAATATGATGACTTCAATGAGGTGTTTCAGCAACTACAGGGCCAAAATTCATATAGAATAAGGTGATGGCAAGGTTGAATATCATTTCCATAACGGTTTACTCTATAAGCTCGACAAGCTTTATGTTCCTAAAGGTGAACGATTGCAGATTATAAGAGAGGCTCACACCTCCAAGGTTGCAGAACATTTTGGTGTTGGGAAGATAATTTCCAACTTATATAGGTATGTGTATTGGTCCAAAATGAAATAAAATGCAGCACGACATATTAGAGGATGTACACTTTGTTGTACCACCAATCCCAACAACAGGAAGCAATGTCTATACCATCCCTTACCTATATTCACTTGACCTTTGGAAAGCATTTCCATGGATTTTGTGGGAGGCTTACCAACCACATAGAAGGGACATGACTATCTATTTGTGGTGGTTGATAGGTTCAGCGAAATGTTTATTATCATGCCTTGTAAAAATACCATCAAGGGACAAGAAGAAGCACACTTGTTCTTTGAACAGGTCTGGGTGCACTTTGGGATACCAAGGAGCATCATCTCATATAGGGATACTAGATTTCTTAGTTCATTTTGGACTACAATGTGGGAGAATATGGACATTAAGTTGAAGAGGTCTACAATATTTCATCCATGGACAGATGGGAAAACAAAAGTAGTCAAAAAGACTTTGATGCAGATTTTGGCGGGTTACAATCAGAAGCATCTAGAGACCAGGGATAAAAATATTATATATATATATATATATATATATATATATATATATATATATATATATATATACAACACTCTTATAACAGAGCAATCCACACTTCTACTGGTAAGTCACATTTTGAAACATACTTTGGTTATTTTCCACCTTCACCCTTAGATGTTGTATATGGATAGAAAGGAGGAGTAAGGGAGGACCTCACAAGAGATGCATTAAAAGCAGAAAAATTTGTTGAGAAGATCAGGTAGATCCATTTGCAAGTACAAGAGACATTGAAGAAGTCACAGGAAAATTACAAGGCTAGACATGATCAGAACATAACAAAGATAACATTTAGAGTGGGAAACAGAGTATGTTTACAGTTGAATAAGGAAAGGATACAAGGTCCCGGTAAGAAGATCAAGGCTCTGTAGTATGGTCATTTTGAGGTATTGGAAAAGTGGGAGATAATGTCGACATACATGTGCATTTACTCAATAGTAAATGTGGAGAATCTCAAACTGTATGTTCCTTCCATGTTGGATCAAGAGGAGGAGCAGGTCCTACCTTCCATAGAGGACTTAGCACTAGATGCTCAAGAAGAGTTAGAAGAGGACATAGTTTTTCATAAGCACTCCAGAACTACAAGACAGGGGCAATATGACCTTTGGTAGATTGGGTTGTGTTGTGATGGTTACACAACACCCTTCCATTTCCTTCCTTTATCATAATAAGGACAATAAAACCTTTGAAAATGTCAATTTTACCCCTTAAATAAAATAAAATAAAGAAAACCAAAAAAAAAATAGATCTTGATTACATGAAAGTTTGTGTTTTAAGTTATTTTCAAAAGGGCAATAAAATCTTTTAATTACAAAATCAATCATGATTAAGTAATCATTGCTCTTAATAAAGGTTTATTTTATTCTTTATAAATTCACCTCAACATAATTGTTTTTATGACGGGTTGACAAGTTAGTTGCTCGGTCATCAAAGCCCCAAAGAGGATATGAATCGAACATGTGTTTGAAGAACATGATCAAATATTTAACACGGAATCAAATTCAAATTGTTAAATTAGACGTCATTAAACGTTTAAATCTGATGATTATATCATTGCATGTTGTTCCCAAAACTCGACTAAATCTGATTACCCACGATTATTTCCTAATCCTTAGTGTCATTCATTGCTTGTTCTTTCCTCTATCGGTAATGAAGCGTCAAAACTCCATGTACACTTGGCTTAACCTGCATCCATAATTCACCACCTCGTTGATCATACAACCCATTCTGTAAACAACGTCAAGCTAAATGACTCTCTCTTTTACATAAATAATCATACTCAGAAACAGAGAACAGAAAGTTTAGGAATAGAAGAAGAATACCATAAACATATATCAAAGAGGGTTTTAGAGATGTGAGTTCGTATCGAAACTTGCAGAGCAGATATTGTGGGTTTGAACTCTGATTGATAATCCTTGGGTATGAATTTAGCCTTGAGCTTAGCTACCATTCTATCCCAATTATTAATCTTGGTCTTACCTTTCCTCCTTATATCAGCTTTCAACTTGTCGTATTGAAGGCATAAAAAAGGTGTTTGTGCAGTCCCTCGATGGTGAATGTGTAGAGGTAGGGAATCTCACCTTACATCTTTCATAAAATACTTTGGCCCAAATGTTAAATCTTCCCTAGACATGGGGAAAATGGTTCAAGAACAAATCTTTTGATGCCATAGCCTAGGATTCTCTCTTAGCCAAAAATAGAAAAAACCCTAATTGGACTGCAAGGGTACCTAGAACCTGATTTAAAGAACCCTAGAGAGAACTGATGTTTTTTATTCAAAAGTATATAACTTGTGAAGGTCGTTTTAGTTTAGTTTATCTTTATGATATCATAATTCTTATGCATCTTAAAGGGGATAGACCATTAAATATGCCTCATGATTTGGTCAAGTATCTGAGTAAAATGTCCAAGATTGTCCAGAAACAAAAGAGAAATGTTGACAAATACCTATATCATTGTGGCCTCATCCAAATAATTTTTAAGATCGAATCGCAAAAATTAGGTATTGAAAGGAATAAATTTATTCTTGAAAATGGCTTTGAGAAACGCGATATTATAGAGATTTATACAGATGATGCATTGCAAGATACTACAAGGATGAATCCCACAGTGGATGACACAGAGGAAGTGCAGAAAATTAGTAATGTATCATCGGTCAAAGGAGTTCAAAAGGGGAATAGCAATCCCAAGAAGAAAATAGTTACTAAAAGGGTGCCTCAAACTAGAATGACACGATCTATGGCTAAAAGGATTTTAGGAGATCCAACAAAATCAGAATTGACCTCCATCAAACCAGCAAAGAAAATCAATATCCAGGTGATAGAATCAAACCCTAAACCCTCTCTAGAAGTAGATGCTTCTCAGCAATCGTTGTATGAGTATATTAATTATAAGGAAAAGGTAGTCAAATAATCTCCAGTCTTAAATGTTTTACAAGATATCAACATTAATAGAGATGATTTTCCTGCAACCAAAGAGCATGAGAACAAAGAGATACCAACAAACACAAACCCCGAAGCAGGCCAGCCTTTAATGCCAGAAGACGATTTTCTCACCCTATCGAATTTTATGATGACCTCTCTCTTAACAAAAAGGGAAGATCATATCACCATGCTAAAGAATGAGAAGCAATAATTGAGAACCCTTGACAAGTCATTGAATCTGGAAAAAAAAAACACTAAAGCTTCATAGTAGAAATATTCAAGAAGAAAATGAATTGTCGATAAAGGAAAATGACTTGTTGGTGAAATACGCTCACAAATGGCTCAAGAATTCAAAAAGATTCAAGAAAAGGAACCAAAATATTCAAGTGAATATTTTGATGCATAAACCTAGAAGGTAGGTAAACAAAAATAAGCATCAGAGCTGAACAAGAGAGGGAGAACAATATATTCACAAGTTTTGACCAATTTCCATACAATTGTTTCCCATCAATATGCATATATGTTATTTGTTTTTCCTAAAGACTTTGGCTACCCATTTTCCTTCACCTCTGCCCAAAATCCAGCATAGCAATAATGAAAGAATCATAAGGTATGGATGTTTATATTTTCATGTCCTCAATTCAACAATTGAATTTGAGTCTATTTTTATTTACCAAATCTTTGAGATTTTTGTAATTACTTTTTCCATGCCATATGTGCATAAAAGTAACAGAAGGTCAACGATATGGGTCGTTATCCTCGCATGGTGAGTTGCTTGTAGCTCCAACCATTTTTCTCTACAAATATTCAATCAAGGATAAAGTCAAATCCAGGTGTCAAGTAATGGGCATTCCACAACAACAAAACATAAATTTCATTTTTCTTCACTAAAGATTATGTTTCTCAAATCTCAAATATAGATTTTGTATCAAAGAACAATTTGTAATAAATATATCGAATGATCTTAGGATAGTCATTTAGTGCATTCAAATTATAAATAGTTAAGTTTGAAATGAATAGTGGGAGGAATTTTGAAGTCAACAAACGGATTCTTATTGCATATAAACTACTAAGTTCTTTCAACACCTAAAGACCAGAATATTGAAGAACATTTGGTATTTTTATTCAAAGATAATTTATTATCTTTGTCTCTTGTTTGAAGATTTTCTTGTTTTGAATTAAAGTTTGTTATTCTCAATGAATTTTAGTTTCTATCTTGATCAAAACAAAGTTGTTATATTTTACAATGGATAGAAAAAAATGGTTACACAGTTGCATTCTTGTTTACTATTATTTAATTTCCTTCTTCCAATCATTATTAATGTTGTGATATGTTATGCCTTATATCAAGTTTAATCTTGTTGTTTAATGGACGATTATTTTTTGTGATTTGATATAATTAACTACACATTATTGAACAATGATGAAGCTTAGATAATTCCTTATCTAAATTTTTGTCATTTATCTTTCACTTATACTTGATATATGTTAGTTTTTTTAGATTTGTTTAATAGTTGATCAATTCTTTGAAAGGTTGTTAATAAATTGATGAAGTTTGATAACATGTTAATCGAGCCCACTGAATAAGTTGGAAACTGCCATCCCAAACGAAAACTTGCCTAATTGGGGCTTGTGATCGGGTAGTTATCCCTTGTTGCAGGAGGGATTTTCCCGCATGTCAATAGGTTGAAAGGACAACTTCCATGCAAAGCAAAGTGGTACTCTAGGGAGAAGGTAGAGGAAAAATTCCCTCACCTCATTCTAAAGCTTCTAGGGACCAAAATCTTCCCTAAATGGGGAGGTATGATATGGAATGGATCATTAAATTGTGTGTCATCTATCTCAATCCTTTCAAAGTATAAAAAAAATTGGAGGAATCAACTTGCAGGGTCATTTTAGTGGCAGGTCCCAATTTGGAAAGTTGGGGTCTGGAACCTTCTGGAGCCATTTTGAGGCATTAAACGATGTTTTTGGGGTTTCTAGTGTCCATAAATTGTACCCACCCCCTTTATGGTTTCGTTCAGCCTACGGTGTCCATACCTTTCCAACGGTGCAAATTGTGCATCAATCGGAGTTCGTACACAAAAATTATGCCTCTTGTAATTTGACCTATCATGTTGACCACCATGGTATGAGAGGATTCCATATCATCCCACATTACTCATGCATATGGGGCTAGCCACGTGAGGAGTTTCAAGAATATTTTAGAAGGTTCAAAACCCTACCACAAATGAGGGTTGAGGAAGTAGAAAAATTACCCCTAGATGGATATCGAGATATGTTAAATAACAGTCCACTAGGAGGAGAAGGGGTTCCATTGTTTTGCATTGTATCTTGTTCCACAACTGAGAAAAACATCTAAGAGCGGTATTCTATGAGAATAACATAAGAGGAGATATTTTGTAGCAGCCATAGAGGAATCGGATCAAAGGCAACTCGACAGAGGGTGCCTTTTTCTTTGTATTTGCATCATTTATATACCAGAGAAAAGAGAGAAGAGGAGCCTCACCTTCTAGTTGGGTTTTCTTCCATATTGGGTTTCTCGGGTCATATCTTGTGTTTATTTGTGGATGGTGTGTGTATTTATTTTTGTTCTCTATTTTCACATTTCAACTATTTCATACATTTTTTTTTAAGAAGAAAACCAGTAATCAAGAATCTGAGATCTAAAGGAAAAATAACCCTAATAGTAAAGATTTCAGTTATTTATCAGATATGTTGTGAAAAACTGTTCCAATGGAATATCCATGGATTTTTACAGATCATTGATAGTCTCCATCCATAGAAACTCTGGTCTCTAGACAAAATAAGTTTCACTAGGTATTGTTTATGCATACTCTTGGGTCATTCTGTCATTTCCAAGTCACTTCTAGGCTCAGTTCCTATACGCTTGCAGGGATTTGTTCCTTCTAATCCAGAACCTAACCCACTCCCCATCTCTTTGGGGTACCCTAGAAACCCCCATGAAGTCCCTATTGTTGGAATTCAACCCAACAAAGTGACCACATAGGCTTACCCTTCCTTCTCATTCTCTTATTTGGTGTCTCTTCTCTCTTATTCCTTCCAATTTTCTCTTCTCTCTTAAACATCCCACAATGACGCCTATAGGAAAATGAACCAATCCAAAGTGCAACAAATGGGGGTCTGTTGGAGGAAATCCATCTTCTACCAAACCTCCACCTCCCATGAAAAATCCACAACACATAACCAAAGCACATATGGATACCATCATGGCAGCCACAGAATTCCATTAGACATTCCTAGAAAAAATTAAGGCTAAGGTGGAAAACATGGAGAAGGACATCAAGGGAAAAATATGGAATCTCTCCAAGGATCAGATAGAGGTTGAGTTCAAAGAATGGGTCCTCTACCTAGGAAAATCAAGAACAAGATATATCAATATCTCCAAACTTATTGAGTTATATTGGATGAATAAGGCCTTCATAGAATAAATAGTGGAGGAGAAAGGTAATATGTAGCAGGTGATCATGTGGAAATTGAACATGATAGACCAAAAATTTAATTCTCTATGTAGAGAGGTCTTTAAGATCGATATAACTATAAAAAACTATATATATACAAAACACAACCCAAGGGAGGATGTTGGCCATTTTCCTACCCCTGTTGGCATTGCTTCCAACCCCATTATGTTAGATGAGGAGCCTGATGTTTAGAGGGGCATGTGCTATTAGAAATAGTAGAATCGGGGATTAAAAGGATAAACTCCTTTGTTTATATTAGTCAAGGATGAGGAGAATCATTAGGAACATCCCCAAACACTTGGCTTATGTTATATATATATATATATATATATATATATATATATATATAGAGAGAGAGAGAGAGAGAGAGAGAGAGAGAGAGAGAGAGAGAGAGTCATCAAGATAAAATGTTAGACTCTTCGGAAAGCTATCAAAATTTATATGAAGTAAAAAACATGATCATTTTATATTGTCATGGTCCTAGTTTCACGGGTGTCGAGCCATAGTCAATTATGTTTGTACTCTTTTTGTGACATATTAATATAAGTACTATCTAGATTACAAACAAAAAAAATTGAATTCAATGAAGCTAAAGAATAAATTTCCAAACTATAGAAATATAATGAGGAATTAAAAGAATATCTTAAGAAGAAGGGTGATCAATTGTCTAAAATGCAATCCCTTAATTAGTTACTCATTAAGGATATTAAGAACTTAAAGCAAGGAAATATGAGCAAATGCAAGAAGGATGAAGATATATGTAGTTTGCAAAACCATCGTAAAAAATTACTTGATGAGTTTAAGATATTGAAAAAAGAAAAGAAGCATTGTAAAAATCAAGAAAAAAAAAAGGATCTTGGATGAAGAGACTACCAAAATCCTTTAAGTGGAAATTTGAAAGAAGCTTAAATATGCACTCAGAACATAAGACATCAAATTATAAATGCATTATAGATTTGAACAAGGACGTAAAAAATTGATGGAATGCATCGCATTACAACTTCAAAAGGAAAAGGAATACAATATTCAAGAAGGTTGCCTTAAAATAATTGAAGTTGAGCTCCAATTTGATAATGTCAAAGTCAAATATGATGAAATATCTAAACATTAGGTAGTATTGAAGATCAAGCATAAAGGATATAGGATGTCATTGTCCCTGAAAAGAAGATGGACAACATGGGTATGCATATTGAAGGAAAGGCATCACATGTGAAACCATATTGACACCCTCATTACCAAGAAAATTTTTAATAAAGATAAGAAGATAGACATCAACATTACCAAGGAAGAATATGGAATAAAAAGTAATATTCATAGAATAAGGCATCACCAAATCATTATTCGAAAAGCTATCATCAAAGCCCTGAAACTATACCAAATTGAAGAATTCACAACAACAACACATGGAATCAAAGGAAACAAAATTATGCAACAACCAACTTTCAAGGATTAAGACCAAAAATAATTGAGTTTGGATGGATGGATCATCGTCATTGGAAGAAAGAAAGAAGGAATATAAGGAAATCTTATTACTTCATTTCATCACATGTAAAGCACTTAATGACAAATCTTTGAGGACAAAGATTTTTTGAGGTTACTATTATATGACCCCAACGAGGGCATATATGGGGTTAAATGTGTATGTAATGGTGTAAATGTATATGTAATGATGGTTGTCCTAATAAAGGTCCCACATGTGCAATGTATGAATAGGTATATCTAGAGATTATGTGGTCATTATTGAGGGGAGGATGGGATTTGGATTATATAAATGTATTGGGGTATTTGTAGGAAGTTCTTATATTATTTAAAGAGTTATTGTGTAACTTATCTCTCTTATCCCTTTTGGAGTTGTGCTCCACACTCACATCTTAGTGTAATATGGTATACTATTATATTTTAAGGTTTTGGTACATAACATATTTTTACCTCATAGAAATGTCAATCAAATTTTATTCTTCTTTTTTGTTTTTTGGGATGATTAAGAAAATCAAAGACGTCGAATGAGATGATACCATAAGCATGTTGGTAGAGATGTGTAAAAAAGTGTACAAGGATATGGTTAAAGAATTAAGAATAATTGAATTGCAAGAAGACCTGTCCTAATAATAGTGTGCATCAACGTATATAATCATTGATTTTTTTATATGTGTAATCAATGAGTTGTATGTCATGAAATACTCATTTTCAATTATTTTTTTGTTGCATAATAGAAAACAAAATGGAATTCATCCATCACATAGGATGAGATATAAGCTCGAAAAGGGTTGGTTGCAAAATTTGTGAGGGATACTTGCATTTTCCTTACTTAACATTTCATATTTGATGTGATTATTATATTTTAATCAATTTACAATCATCTATGGATGTTTTCTACAGCATGCTCACATACAAATAAGATATATATGCACATTTAATTGACATCATATTAAATATGGTTTGTGAGCATATGTCTTGGAGTAACAATGGTTTAGTGAACAAATTTTAAGTAGCTATGTTGTTTCACATCCCCTATTTTATAAATATTGGAAGAATAATAAACTTTTAATTATATCTAAACTTTGTCACGCTGCATAAAACTTGCAGGAAACAAATAATGGAGTGGAGTCAATAGAATGCACCACAACATGGTAAGAATGTGTATTGTTCATGAAACACTCATTGCTATTGTAAAATTATTGATTCTAGTAATCATGTATATTATACTATAAATGTAGATATATTCATTACAATTTATTTCTATATTTTCAAATGGAAGATGAAGATGCTAAACAAAATCAAGCTAATCAAGAAAACATTTCAAATAATCATTTTCGTTAGTTAGAATTTTTACCTAATCTTGTAACACTAAAAGCCTCCATTGAAACCTCTCTGTATTGGTGTTTTCCTCATACTGAGAGGGAAAATGAATCCCATTACTAACTATTTCAACAAAGTAATAGGGGAATTTGTTCCATTAGCATAGTCTCAATAAACTAAAGTTGGAATCCATCCCCTCGCATTTCTCAACAACCAAAAAGGGAATTTGTCCCCTAGCATAGTTTCAAAAAAAAAGTAGGGTACATCATAGCATTCACGATCAACCAATGGTAGGGGAAAAAAATTTAATCATTTTATCAAGCATGTCACAACCAAACAACAAGTGCCAAAGGGGAATTTTCCCTCATCTTTCATCAAGTGATTTGCAATTAAAACAACAAGCACACAAGGGGGAACCATTTCAAAGATTAATAGTCCCAATATTCAAAAAAATATATTACAATAGCTTTATAGAAGACAAAGGAATGAAACTGATTATGGCATTTATCAAACACATCATTGACAAGTAGAGTTTTTATTAGAGGGTTCTTAAGTTACTCTTTTATCAAGGAGGTCTTTCTAATGTGATCATTTTTTCTCACTCTTCTCATGTGGGTCAAATCACTGCAAATAGAATAGTAGATATTCAACAAATCTCAATATAGAATGGGAAGTAAGCTTATTTGCCTTGTCCTAATCCAAAAATTCATCACCCGAAGCTAGACATATAATTCTTCTCCTTCGTTGTGGCATTCTTGGTTTTTTAATATAATGCAAGTGAAGAAGAGTTGAATTAATCCAAAAAGTCATCACTCGAAGCTAGCAATATATTTCTTCTCCTTGGTTATGGCATGCCTAGTTTTTTTTATATAATGCAAGTGAAGAAGAGTTAAATTAGCTCAATGATTGACCTTTACTCTTAAACATGCACTTATTAGCTCTTCTCCTAGTGATTTCCCAAAAATCCTACCTAAAAACCCTAGATTTTAAGTTAAATTGGGTTAGATGGCTATTATAGTTAAATATCATATCAAATATGTAGCAAAAAATAAGGAATTAAAATATGTTTACCTCCATGGGCTCCTTGGCAAGAAATTATCCAATGAAAATGAAATTTAAACCTTCAGTGACCTATTCATGAGGACATTCGTGGGAAATTAGCAGAAGCAATTAGAAATTCTCCCTCCATCATCGCCTCATTGGTGGGAAATTGGGAAAATGAAAATTTTTCTTCCTTCCTCACCTCCTCTTTCACACCAAATTTATAGAGATCATCTTTAAGAAGGAAACATCATATGAAACAAATGACAAATCTAAAAAACACATTTTTTTTTCTAAAATAAATTTAAATCATTAAAATTCATATAAATGAGTTATATTAAGTAATAAAAATATTTTATATTAATAACATAAATTTAACAAAACAATATAAAAAAGTACATTAAAAAAATACAACGATAAATAATTTAAATATTTAAAATAATAACATTATTTCTTGTAATGACAATATATGAAATAACATATAAGATTATATTAAAATTAAGAGCATTAAAATGTGATTTTGGAATGTTATATTATGTTAGGAAAATATCCTTGTGGAATCAACTAGAGCAAGATGAGCAAGATATTGGTGTAGTATTAAATGGCATTGGAGTAATTTCAAGGTTTAATGTACATCAATTAGCCTATGTACACATTGTGTGGGAGGATGTTAAGGGTTGTTATGATAAAGATATGAATAAAAGAGGTATTATGTATTAAACAGATAGAAACTTGAATTAAAAGTAATTTGAAAATTGATATTTAAAGATTATGGTTAAGTTTATGTGTGAGTTGATTTATCATTCAGAAATTTAAGAGAAGAAGGAGATTAAATGAAAGAATGTTGCAACGATATGAACACATAAAGAACAGAAAATGAACAATAAGAATAGAAAACCATAACACTAAGCTTGATAACAAAGTTCGGCACAAAATAGCCTATGTCTCTGGGCCTTTGATCTTCAGTGCAGCGGCCTCTTTCATTAATATTCAATGCTTCAAAAGTACATCAATTGGATTACAAACTGGTCTGGATGTGTTCTTCTCGATCTCAAGAATCCAACACAACTAACAACATTGAAAAAGGCTGAGCATAGCTCCTAGAAATGGCCTCCAAAATTTGTTTAGCTTGTTGATTTTTCCCGCATAAATTAGACTGTTCTGCTTTATTTTTTATCAATTTGACTTTTGGTGCAGTGGTAATGCTTTTGGTTAAATAGATTGAAGTAATGGGATCCAATCCCAACGTTGAACGAACCTTCTTTCCTTGGCACAAAATCTCAGTTTATTACCCCAAAATATGGTTTAAAATATTTGATAAACCATATAATATGGTTTTTAACTCACCTGGCATACATAATGGGGTGTGCACCTTTTGACAAGGATTATAACCATATAACACCCACTTTTGGTATATAATATTTGTTTGTTGCCTTTTCGTATAGTGTTTCTAGTAAAAAATATTACTCAGTTATATTTAAAATATAATGTGTTCTCCCAACAGTAAAGAAACAATTGGCAGGGAAATTTTTTCTCTTACAATTGGTTTACCATTCAATTTGTAGGTGAAAGAACAGAACAATGAATAAAGATATTTTAGATTATAGCAAGTCTGGAAGGAGAGGAGAGAATATCAAGAATGTTGTTACAAATGTCCAGAAAATGTAGAAATATACTGAAAATGCCGACAGAAACTGGTGCCTCCAGTCCTAATATATTTTGATAACATGTGTGGGGCCCTCATGGCCATCCAGCCATTGGTTGTAAGTGATTAGGCCTGCTTATTTTTGTTGAGTTGTCTTTGATAGCAGGTCCGCTTCCTTATTGTACTCTCGGGAGGCATGAGTGAAGATGAGCTTCTTGAAGTGGCGTTGGAGTAATCTGATTCGGTCCATCCAGGCCAGGAGAGCAATCGATTGGAGCTTGCCATTGTGGTTCAACCAATCTATGATAACTCTAGAGTTGTCGATCATTTGAAGGTGTTTAGTGTTTAATCTTGAGACCAAGTGAAGAGTAACCCAGGCACCCAATAGCTCGGCCCTTGTGTTGGCGCCCGGGCCACAACAAAAAATCCATCTGAAAAATGAGTTTTTATTTGTTCTTATCAGAGTTGAGTTTTTAGTTTTTATTGGTGCCTTTTCGTATGGTTGAAATAACCATGTTTTAACATGGCATAAATACTATGATTTTAAAATACCATATAATATGGTATATGATATTGGAGCGTATTTTAATATGGTTGACCACCCATATATGGTGGCATAAAGTATGGGATTTTCCCTTTTTAAACCATTTCCATATTAAACTGCCAATAAATAATTATGCTTCCCCATTTATTAACAAGTGTTAATTAGTCCGGTTGGAAAGCGTGTGGGTATTGTAAGTTGTTGGCTTTGGAAAGATTTAGAGTTTGATTCTTGTGGGGTACAAATAGTTCAACCTTTTACATTCAGAACTTATTGGCCTAATTTAGGGTGCCACATGGCACCACTTAATTGGGCCACGTGTCATCTTGTGAGTAGCCCGTACCAACCAGTCTCCTGTACAGTCAGTGTCCATTGCCACATGTTGTATTCTGACAATGCCACGTGTCACCATCTACCACTGCCACATCGCTACATGTCACTACCATGTGTCAAGCTCAGAAGCTGCCATGTCACCCTTTGATTAGTTGACTTTTTACTTATTTATGTAAAACTTCAAAACACGATAAATTTCACATACGATGTCCATTTTCGAAAAAAAAAAAAAAACATATTACTGGAATCAGCACGACGATTCCTACACAGTAGCATTGGTTTCGTCTAATTCCAAGAACTTTGAAATTTTGACCTTCCTAAATCTATTTTGGATAAGAAGTAAGATATTGAATACAATTTGAGTTATAAATACGTTTGATCTTACTATGATCAAGCTTACCAATAAGCGAAATTAAAGTGGTTCCAAAAAAATGCATGTTTTTTGTATTCATTATTTTGGAATCAATCACTAAAGTTAAAAGAATATCTAATGTATTTTGTATACGCTATCATATCATTATGGTAACTACCACATTTGGTATTTTATCTTCAGAAAGGGGATGTGGCTACCAATGTTTTTATTATCTGGTGTTTAATTTCTCCTTTTCCACTGGTACATATCAATCTATCGTCCTCATTACATTAACCTTTGTATATTTTGACGACTTCGAAAACATTTTGCACTTATACTTTGACTTCCTCTTACACGTTTTATTCTTCAACATGGTGAATATTTACCAAATTTATTCTTCAACCTCTTCCATCCAACAAAGTTCTCCACCATTGTTTTATGCACTCTATTTTCTTCAAGCATACAAGTCTGCACTAAGACCCCAACTACATAAATCCATGTTTGAATGATTTTGCACTTTGTTGGAAATAGTGTATGAAAAGAAATCATGGACATGCTTCTCTAAGTACGGAGGAGATTATGAAAACATGTTATGAATAGTGGGTCAGTGGTTTCAAGCATCTAATGTTGAGACAAGCACAATTGTGTAAACAAATTTGTATATAGTCATATGTCTATTTAAAGGGTTAAACAAATTTTTATATAGTCATCTATTTATTTAAAGGGTTATATTGGGTAGTGTAAAGTTTGTAATAATCATAATATGTTTTTCAATCCTAACCATTTGGCATATTGTAGTAAAATTAGATTGTTGAAAAATTATTTGTATTTTACAAATTCACCATGTGCTTTAAAAGAACAACGAATAAGTTAAATGTTTGAACTTAGGGTCTATCGCCTTCGTCACTATCTTGTAAGTGTATTGTTTAATAGGAATGACTTAGATTTGTTGCAAGGAGAAGGATTACTCTCCTCTCAAATCATAGTTAAGATGAAGAGCGAAAAGGTAAATTTATTTTGCCATTTTCATAGATTATTTCATTAAATTGAAAAATTATAGAGAGAAGTTGAAACTCATTCATCCTTAGAGTATTTTCCTTATAGAGAGAAGTGTGTTGATGATAAAAATTCTATTGTGATGGTTTATTGAAATCCATCTCTTGTATTGAGAAAAAGAATGGTTCTTAACAAAAATGTCCTTTACTAGGTTTACAAAAAATGGTGCAGCTCATGGAAAATTTTAGGGGCTAAATCTAGCTCATAGTGTAGTTTTGTATGTTTATTTTGAAAAAAGATTCACCAATTTCTATTTTTTGTAAAATGATTGACCCAAATTCTATAGGATAAAAGGGTTTTTCTCTAGAAATTGCCAATTTTTTCTAGAAACTATATAAAATCTTTAAAAATTTGAATATTTTCACAAGAATATCATAAATATTTCGTTTTTGACATTTTAACTATTAGTAAGATTCACTAAGGTTTCTACACTTTTAGATACATGTAGAAGATTCACCAAGGTTTCTACTACACTTAAAGATAAGTGTGGATCCTTAAAATTTTCACTCCTATAAATATTAAATATGAGTCTAAAAAGTGGCGTTATTAAAAAGAACATATCAAATGGTGAATGTCTTTATTGTGAAACCAATACATTCACATATAACTAAATAAGTATTTATGGTATTGTTTCAAATATTGTTTACAAATTTGTATCAGTTTAATTTGGGAATCTTATTATAAGGATATTTCTATATTATCAAAATCAGTCGAAATGTGCATTAGCCTCATCTACACTCATTTGAAAGGTTTTGAATCCATTATTACATGTTAATAATTTTATAACTTGTCAATATTAAATATATAAACTTAAGAAAAAATATTGTTAAAAAAAATCAGTTTAATTTGTGAATCTTATTACAAGGATATTTCTATATTATCAAAATCAGTCGAAATGTGCATTAGCCTCATCTACGCTCATTTGAAAGGTTTTGAATCCATTATTACATGTTAATAATTTTATAACTTGTCAATATTAAATATATAAACTTAAGAAAAAATATTGTTAAAAAAAATCAATTTAAAAGTTTCATAACAATTCAGTGGTCATATTATAGAAAAATCTTAAAAAAAAAAAAATTCTTAATGCCTTACAATTTAATCCAGCGGATCAGAAAATATGTAAGGATCCTATTAACTTTTAAAAATACCTTTTCAAAACTTACTATACACTTTATTTTCAGAAAATTATTCAATAATTAGTATTATAAATAATTGTAAAAACATTCACACTTGTATATAAATTTTATTTAGAAATAAATTTATTACAATAAATATTATATTTTTTAAATTCTTATATATTAAAAAAAATCATTGTCTGGACGGGTTTTTTTTTGTTGAGCTCTTCTCTTCTTTGTCTTTTGCTAGCTCCTCCAACTAAAACTTAATATACTTCATTTCCTCTTTCTTTGAAATTGTTTTGAAAAAAAAAATTGTTTTCTTAAATGTTATTACGTCGAAAGGTGTACACCTAGTGCTTAATCAGTTTTGTATGGACAAGATTAAATATTGTTGGAATATTCTTAATAGTCCTAATAGATCAATGGTTGTGATTTCAACCACTAACTTCCTCACTATTATAAAGACATCCGTTTACACGTTTATTTTTTTACTTTTACTTGATCATATTTAAAATTTACTATGATGACTCACTGATTACCAAAGTGATTAACAAAGATGAAGATTTTGTTACAAAGTGGAGAGATACCATGTACAGACTTGAGTTTTATTTTATGACCGCGTTTCATTTTCTGGACCAACCAAAACCTTTCAACATTCACCAACCACAAATTTACAACTGTGCTAGTTTAAAATTAACCACGCAATACATGTTGGGTCACAAATGGCGAAGAATTCCACAAAATAAAGTATGTATCACAAACACCAAGATGTTAACCAAACCCAGAAAATGAAAACGAACGTGCAAAGCAACCGCAGTTGTAACAGCCACCCGTTGTCGATTTTTCCGCGGTTGGAAAGCCATTCCGTTATCCGAGTAATTAGCGATCCCCACATTTTCGCAATAGATAATAGATATTGCATTGCCCCACATTTCCGTATGATAAATGTTTTGGAGTTTGGTAGGTCAAAGTTCGTGCAATTTCTTATTTTATTCTTCCGTAGCCAAATTACGTCAGTGTCAAACCCTACGATACATGTAAATGTTGACTTGGAAAGCAAATGATTACTTGAATATGTTAATTTGAATCCAACTACCTTTGGCGAGTCTATTGTTGTGATCTATAATTCATGGTCGGTCTGGATACTTTGAATCCAACAATATATATATATATATATATATATATATATATATATATATATTCTTTTCTTTTTATTATTTTTAGTGTTTTGATATTTTGTTTTTTATATTTTTATTTACAATTTTATTTCATGTTGTTCCATATCATTCATATCAATATGTAATATAATTTACCTTTATCTTTAGCATATTAATATTGATATCTTACTTTGTAACCAGTTTTAGGAGTAGAAATCGTGAATGTTGGATTATTTTATCATATTAGGGCATCTTCCTCATCCTTAACTCTAATGTAGTTCTTGTGCATCTGAGTAACATAACTCCTCCATTGCTCGACCTCTACTTCAAATAGACTTAACGCTTTTGCATTTTTCCATCCTTGGGACCATGTTGTAGTGGTGATAGGATCAACAACCTAAGCAATTTTAAGATTACCTTGATTTTTCAAAGTGTCAATCAACTCCTCAGTGTCAATCAACTCCTCAGATAGTCTATGGCCTTCTCCATTGCCAAACCATGGATTTGATCATATCCTTACTTTATCCCCTTTGTCAATTTTCCAAGAGCCACTAAGGGGAAGGACTAAATTGTAGCCTTTGAAAAGATTGACTCTTTTTTAATAGGTTTAGTCTCTTGCCTAATCCATTCTTTCATTGAAAGAGGTTCTATATACTTTTGAAAAATCACTTTCCTTCACAAGCCATCCTTAATCAGCAACCGAGCCTTCCCAAAAAAGCAAAGGTTTTTTTAGACCCCACCCATCTACCTCTTTAGGCTTGACCAATGAGTGTCACTTTACTAGGGGTATGCCATATGTTTCTCTTTTTCCTATCCTAAGGAATTAAAAACACATATTTGTGATAGTTTCAAGAACCTCTTTCAAAATGTAAGTCAAAGTGTGTCAATAAACAAATATGGCCTCCATGATTTTCTTAAGTAAGTTCAATCTTCCTCCAAGGGATAACCATCTATTACAACATGTTTTAGCTTTTTTTCTACCTTCTAAATCAACCACTTCCAATCTCTCTTTCTGTGATCATTTGGTTTCAACAGAAACCCTAGGTACCTAAGACCTTCCTGTAGGTTCACCTTCTGAAAGGGAAAATTCTCAAGAGTTCTTCTCTCATGCTCCTCCTCCACTTTGTTAAAAGCAATGGGATATTTCTACAAAGTTTATCTCCATGCTTGATGATGTACTATACAAACTCAAAATCTCCTAAAGTTTATTTACATATTTTCTGGAATCATCATAGAATAACAACATGTCATCTACAAATAGAAGGTGAGTCGGGTAGAAAGAAACACTTAGCTTAATACCACCTAAGACGCCTAATATATTAGCTTCTATAATTGTCCTACTTAACCCTTATGCAATAATTTAAAAAAGTTAAGGTGACAAAGAGAAGCCTTGCTTGAGTCCTTTGCTTGGCCTAAAAAAATCTCATGCAAAGCCACTAATAAGTAACACAAAGGAAACAAATGATCAGTATCCCATGATCTAGTTCACCATCTATACTGAGAAACCGATGTGGATTAGAAAAAGCCTCAGATAAAACCAATTAGATCTATCATAGGCCTCGAATAGGTCCAATTTCATAACCAAATCCTGTAGCCTCTAATTTTTAATAAAATGTAACCCTTCCTAATTCAACCCTATAGCTTCATGAATTTGCCTCCCATGCAAGAATCAAAACTAGTTTTTTGAAATTGACTATGAATTTTTTTTACCTGCACAACAATAATTTTAGCAATGATTTTGTAAATACAATTACAAAGAGAGATAGGCCTAAATTCCTCAAAGATTGTCCTTTTTAAGTATAAGGGATATAAATGTAGATTTAAAGGCCCCTAACACCTTTCCTATTCTCCTATCCTCCTCCATCACCCTTATGAGTTCTTCTTCCAACCTCTCATATAGGCCTACAAATAACTCCACGGTCCAACCTTTAGGGACTAGACTCTTATCCTTATGCATAGAAGCCAGTATAGTCTTAAGTTCAGTGTTACATGCTTCTTCCACCAAAGTTTCATTTTCCTCTTCTTCTATAAAGTTGGGAAAGTAAGAAGCAATCTTTATTATCTCAACTATTTTCACTTTATCATATTCATTACATAATCATGTAAAGTGCAAAACCCTAATATCTACTATATCCTTGAAAGATATGGCCATACTCTAATCCTCTTTCTTCATTTCCCACATAGTATTGACATTTTTTTTATGATTGTCATAATTATGGATAGTTTTGATGTTTTCATCCCCATTTTCTCACCACAAGGACCTACTTTTCAATCTCCATTGGCATTTTGTTTCCTCTAATAGTTTCCTCTTTGTCTACTGCAAATTTTTCAAAACAACTCTTGAGTTTTCATCAAAAAATGCCTACATAATCTCGAGCATAAATTTATGTTATTTGTTTATCCACCATTGCTAGAGCCTCCCCATCCCTTTTCCTCTTAGCATATGCCCAACTTACCACTACAATCTTTACTTTGAAAAACAATATTGTAGAGTGGAGGATGACAAACATCTTTGAAGATTCATCAAACCTTACCCATTCTTTTTCCTTTGTGGTTCACAACGCGAATCTCGCTACGTCCACAATAACCCCCCCCCTGAAATCCAAAGAACATAGGAGGGTCAATAATTTCAAGAATATTGGCTCACAGAGAGCATAATGTCGCATAGATGAGACTCAAACCTGGGTGGGGAGGAGAAAACTCCCTACCCCAACCAATTGAGCTACAACCACTTGACAAACCTTACCCATTCTTACTAAACAAGTTTTAGAAAATCCTCCTCCTCTGACCATTTTGAACTTAATTTAAAGGAACTGGGGTTTTTTTAATCTTCCTCCTCAATTTTTAGCACGATAGGGAGGTGATCAATTCCCCTCCCACCTCAACCCATGACCTTAATCTTTCATTCTCCTTCAAAACATATTCAATTACAATAAATTTGTCTAATCTTTTGGATATCGTCTCTTTCCCCAATCTCAAATTCCTCCAAGTTGGGGACAACTCTACAAGTTCCACATCTACTAAACCAACTTCCTCAAACTTGTGAATAAAATAATCAACCAGTGGATCTTCTCTTGCAAATTCCCCCAAATGTGTGCTCTTTAAAGAGTAAAAATTAGTTTAGCACTTAGAATTAGGGTTCCTTCTTTTAAAAAATTTGACTCAACAACTTGTCCCAAAAGAATATTCTATTCTCATATGGCTCATAATCATTTAGCATTGAAAATTCCCTCCTTAGCTCTACAACAAAGAGGACAACTCTTATCCTTGAAGCTAGAAACATAGAAGACATCAATCTAATTGATCATCTCCATGTGTGAAATCACCATCCATAGCTTTCTTCTCAATCCTAGTTAATCGGTCTCCTTCGGTAACTTTCAATCCTTGTCAAGGAATTAGATAGGGAGACACATTACCACCCTTTCTATTCATCCTTGTATCATAAGGACTTAGAATAAGTCTTAAGACTACCTTGATCTCTGGCCTAATAAAATAGGTTAATTTGCACAAACTCTAACCCCCTATCCCACTTGCAATTTGTCGATGATACATTTCTCATGGGGCACCCATAATCCACAAAGTTTGTGTGATCAATCTCATTTTGGATACCTTTATGCTAGCCTCAAGAGCTATGGTAAACCAAATCAAATCTTGAATTTTCTTCTTTAATACCCCTCTGAATATCCAATGCAATATCACAATAATTTTTGGGTTCTAAACGGATTTCCTCCCCTCCAAATATCTTAGATCACCTCTTGTGGAGAATGCTTTGAGGAATGCCTCATGGAAAGAATAGTTGTTCAAACTTAAAGCCAAGCTAAATAGCTAGACTTTTATATTTCTAACTCTCCTAGGAAAAATTACCCTCATCAAATTAGTTCTTCAATCCATGCCCCTATATCTTTTCTTGGTCCTATTTGTCCCTTCTAAAATCCTCAAAGCCATCTAAACCCTTCAAAGGGATTTCCTTTGGGGAGGCCCAAACAAGGAGAAAAAGTGGGCTCTAATATACTGGGATATAGTCTATCTTCCCAAACAGGCAGGCGGATTGGGAATCAAAGATCCCCTAATCATGAGTAAATCAGTTGTATCCAAGACTTGGTGGAGATGGATCAAAGGAAAGGAAGACCTATGGACTAAAATTTGGAATATGAAGTATGCGGGAAACATTTATTAGGATTCCCTTATCTGCATGGAGGGATCTTATCCAGGATCACTCATTTGGAACAATGCCTAGAACAATATATTCTTAATCCAAAACTACTACTTTTGGGAAATATTGGCCAACTCCTCTACACTTTTCTTGGATGATGCCTCACAATAGGAGGCAAAATTAACAACCCAAATTCCTCTCCAACAAGCTAAAACTACCCTCCTTGCCTTTGATTGGAACCTTGTCCACCAATATTGGAAGAACACCAAAGCTCCTCTGCCTAGTTCTCATTGGGTTTGGATCTCAATGGAATGATAGTTGGAAGGCGTGACTATGGAAGAAAGAATAAATCTAGATGAATACCTCAAAGAAATGAAAATTAGTTACAACAAAAACCTGTACATCTTAATATGGGACCCCCACGATGATGGCAACTTCAGGTTCGAGCATGCTTATTGTAACACACCCACTACTTAAATCAAATTTTTTTCTGGTCTTCTGCTGGACTCGAAGGATTCTCACGTCCTTCTAATTCCTTATCTGTAAAAATCTGCCCCCACAGAAACTCTCCACTAAATCTCCCCTTTTAAAATCGGGAAATCGGACTTCGCGATTTCGCGATTCCTGTGACCACGTGTTCGTGTATTGCATTTCCCCGAAACCCGATGTAAGTCAAACATTGACCTTTCGCGTCCCCATCGGGGTTTCTCCTGTCGTGGATTCGACACTTGCGATGTCAATGACATTCGCATTTCCTAACCCCGAACCCGATGGACCAGAACACTGACACGTGCCTTGACGGGTTTGCCCTCCTGGTTAAACTCTAGCCCACATGACCGCTAATCCATAAGACCACGGTCTTAGTTCCTGTCGGGGTTTCGGTACTTGCGATGTTCAAAACAACTCGCATTACCAAACTCCGATTCCCAACTTGGTACGCCACCTGTCCTCCTCTCTGACGTTTGTGGCCCACAACCTTGGCTGTCGAGATATCGCGTATCGCGATATCGCGGTTCTTGGTGCAATATTCTCTTTGTCTCCAGGAACCCTGAAGTGCTGAACCCCGACTCCCTTCGGATTCCTGACACGTGTTCCACCAGAGATCTACGGCTATGATTCCTATAGTGTTTCGAGATTCAAAAGGTCTCGAGTTTCCTGGCTCTTAAAACCCCGATGCCTTAATATCTCGATACCTCTCTAGGACCTTCTCCTCTGCTCACTAGGACTTAACCCCTGTGCAACTTCTGTCCAATCGCACGGTTGTCGGGTAATCTAGTGGTGATCCGACGGCTCACGATCCTTATGACCATAAGTCTACAAGACCTCAGCCTTAGGTCTCCAGTCGGGATTCAGGCTTTCCAATGTCGCGATACACGTAACCACCGGACTCACGATATGCCAAATCCCGATACGTTTTCTCTTGGCTTATGCCCTTCCTGACTATGGCATGGTCCATGTGACCTGATCTTATATGACCACGACCATATGCACCCATCGAGGTTTCGGGTTTTTCAACACCTTGATGCACATGTCCAAGGAACCTGCAATATGCCGATGCTCGATGAAATCTGGGTCTTCCCATACGTGTCCTATCTGGGTGGATGGACTAGATCTATATCGGGACTTTCCCCATGGAGTGTCCCGATATCTTGTCATCAGGATTCCCGAATCCCGAATCCCCGATACCGACTCTTCTCTCGGGGTTTTCGCCCTTGTTCACGAGGACTAAACCCTCATGCATTTCCTAACAGATCCAACGGCGGTCGAGTCCTTTAACTAAGATCTGACGGCCCAGATCTATCTCACGTCATGCACTCTCCCACTACTCTCTAGACGTAGAAGAACCAACGGTCCAGATAATCCCACAGACCTTGGGGATCTACGACTCTGATTTCCTCGCTATTCATGAAGGTAGAGGGAAAAAGAGACAAGGTATGTAACGCCTTTGTTTCTCTCGTCAATCTAACGGTTGTGAATGAGCATGGGTCTTCCGACAAGATCTCATCCGTCGAATTCGTTACTTATCCCTACGCTGCTTCCTTGGGACTTTTAAGAGGGTCATTCCTCCTCGTACAGGTTTGCTAAGACTTGCACAGCCAAGTCCTTTTTACAGGTTCTTGGTAAACCTTTCTAGAGATGGAATCTCTCTGAAGAGATCTACTCTAGGGCATTCCAGGAGATGGGTAAGGGAAAACAGCTTCCCGAGAACGGGCTGGAAGCCTAACTTAGTTCAGCCAAGGCATAATTAAATTCCTTGTATCAACATAAGTCATGCATGGTTTCCTCTGTTATAAGCATATATCTATTCATTCTTATCAAACACTGCACAGACATTTTAACACTGAAATCATCCACAATTTCACAGTTCCATGAGCATATATATACATATATCAGTCTATGAATTTCAAGATGCAATATATATAAACACTTATCAGAAATGGCACGAGAAGTATGGGCAACTGCTGAGAGGGGTGCTCGTTTCCACCCAACCGTAGGCGTAGCAACTCCCAGCGGATTTACCACTAGCCACCCCCGAGCTGAGACCACGACGCCGTGAGACTGCGTCTCTCTGTCTACCAGTGACCAGGAGCGAAGGTTGCAATCCTTCCTCTCTGCTATCACTCACCCTGCGTAAAAAAAATTTCAAAGTTCCCCTTGTGTCTGCCCTTTCAATCGTCTATGCCATATGCCTTATCCTCTCGCGAGGTTGCGTGTGGCACGATTACCCTCGCGCCGATTAGGCCTGACGGCTCTATGGATGGGTGGTTCACCATCCCATCCCTCATCAAGCCCTCCGCCTACCAGCCTGCGAGGCATTGAATTTCAGGGCCAGCGAGCCGCTTTTGGTTCTCCGGACCAGTGGAGTCCAAATACGGTATTTAATTCTCAGTGGAAATTAACGCCACCTTTTCAGGTGCCTTCTACCGTCATCGTGGTCTCTTTTTCTGCACATCCCCTCATCAGCAGTCCTGCAATAAATTAAGAATGTTATTCACATTCATTGACCTCTTCCTCAAGGTCCATTTACATCACATAATCATATTTATGAGTTTGCCATAGTTCTTGGCCAGTTCATATATATATATATATATACAAGTTGGGGGAAACAGGGTGTTACAATTCCCTCCCCCTTAAAAGGAACATCGTCCTTGATGTTCTTATCTACTAACATGAATTGCATGTACATAAGTAAACAAAATCCGATATCCCAGTTTCATGGCATCTTCCATTTCCCATGTAGCCTCATCTGGGCCAAAATGTTTCCACTGCACCTTGACCTGTGCAATGGTTCTGTTCCAGAGCAGGGTTTCCTTTCTGTCCAGTATGCATTGGGGTTCTGGTAGAAATTCTCCCTCCGGTTCCACCTGGATCACAGACCAGTCAATTATATGATTAGAATCATGTACATATTTCTTTAATAATGAAACATGGAAAACATTATGTGCTTTTACTGTGGGAGGAAGTGCTAGCCGATAGGCTACAGGTCCCACTCTGTCTAGAACCTCAAAGGGTCCACAATACCGGGGTGCCAACTTGGCACAAGCTCCCATTTTCAGGGAACTCCTTCTGGGCTTAATTCTGAGATATACATGGTCTCCTACTTTGAACTCTCTTGGAGTTCTCTTTTGATCAGCGTAACTTTTATGTCGGTTCTGAGCGACCTTCAGATTTTGTTTTATCTGATTCACTTGTTGTTCCATATCTTTCAACATATCGGGCCCAATAGAAATCATGTTTACAGGGTTACTCCAGCTGACTGGAGTATTACACGGCCTACCATAGAGGACCTCGAAGGGACTCATCTTTAAGGATGCTTGGTAGTCGTTGTTGTAAGAAAATTCTACCAATGGCAGGTAGTCTTCCCATTTCCTGGGTTGATGCATCACATGCATCCTTAACATATCCTCTAATATCTAATTTAATCTTTCTGTCTGTCCGTCGGTTTGAGGGTGATAGGCGGTGCTAAACAACAATTTAGTCTCTAATCCCGTCATCAGTGACTTCCAAAAATTGGAAGTAAATTTTGTGTCTCTGTCAGATATTATCTCCCTTGGCATACCGTGCA
>ML791252.1:566557-597418 GCA_009831015.1 Picea engelmannii
CCAGTGACCAGGAGCGAAGGTTGCAATCCTTCCTCTCTGCTATCACTCATCTTGCATAAAAAAAAATCCAGAGTTCCCCTCGCGTCTGCCCTTTCAATCGTCTCTGCCATACGCCTTATCCTCTCGCGAGGTTGCATGTGGCACGATTACCCTCGCGCCGATCAGGCCTGACGGCTCTATAGATGAGCGGTTCACCATCCCATCCCTCATCAAGCCCTCCGCCTACCAGCCTGCGAGGCATTGAATTTCAGGGCCAGCGAGCCGCTTTTGGTTCTCCGGGCCAGTGGAGTCCAAATACGGTATTTAATTCTCGGTGGAAGTTAACGCCACCTTTTCAGGTGCCTTCCACCGCCATCGTGGTCTCTTTTTCTGCACATCCCCTCATCAGCAGTCCTGCAATAAATTCAGAATGTTATTCACATTCATTGACCTCTTCCTCAAGGTCCATTTACATCACATAATCATATTTATGAGTTTTCCATAGTTCTTGGTCAGTTCAGATATATATATATATATATATATATATATTTATATTTACAAGTTGGGGGAAACAATGTGTTACAATTATGATATGGAAGCAAGGCACAATAGGTTGGAAAAGAAAGCTATCTTGCAAAAAGTATGGAACGTAGATCTTTGGCCCAAGATTTCAACCTTTCTTTGTCTCTTGGAAAGAATGAAAACATTAACCTAGGATAAACTAACCAACAGAGGATTTCAAGGGCCTTCCATCTACTACATGTGTAAAACCTAGGAAGAAACAACAAAACACGTATTCAATGTATTCTCAAAGGTCAAAGCTCTATAGGACAAGGGTGATACTCTATTTAGACAATATGATCACCTAAGGGACATCATCGTCCAAACTATGGAAAATTGGAGATCCTTGTCATATGACAATCTTATTCTAAATAGAGCCTGGAACATATTCCCTAGCTTGATACTATGGACAGTCTAGAATGAACATAACCATTGAATCTTCAAATAACAACAATGATGTATGGTTGATAATTGGAATAATATACAGGTGAACATTCAAGACTATGTCAACTTAGTCCCTTGGCCAAAGGGAGCCAAACTACCCCAAGGCAATGAGAAATTCATATTCTCTAACTGGGATTTTGAGCAATGACCTCTCTCTTTTGTCAATCCTAAACCTAATCTAAAGGATCCCTCTTAAGAGACTTGGGTTAGACCCCCAGTTGGATTCATCAAGCTCAATTTCAATGGGGCTTCCAAATGTAATCTAGGTCTAGCAAGTGCAAGAGGGGTGTTTGGGGATTAATCAAGCTCCATTCTTTTTATCTTTGCATTACATCTTGGAAAAAATACCAATAATGCAGTTGATCTCGTTGGTCTAGTGAGGGGCCTGCAACTATCACATCAACGCAAATTCAACAACCTCATAGTGGAAGGAGATTCCTCAATGCTCATCCAAGAGATATCCAAAGTCATATGTGGTTCTAATCCAAACAAAGTCTCATAGAATTGACCTCTCTGCAAGGTTTGTGCAAGTCTAAAAATTGACTAAATCCATTTCCACCATATTCATAGGAAATCTAACAACCTAGTAGATCGATTGGTCAATGGAAGAGCGAAGCTAGAAAAATAGGAAATTTTAATGCCATGGAGCAATATGATTCATAACCAACTTCGAGAAGATTATTGTCAACTCAATAGCAATGAAAACAATTAACTAGATGGGATGACAAGTGGTGTCACTTGGACACATCCCATGTGTCCAGAGGCATATGAACGAGCCACCCACAAGTGATAAAAGAGTGAGAGGGAATGGTAGTAGAAGTAGGACAAAGGATTTCATGGAAAATTCAGTCCATCCAGAAGGAAATCTTAGGCATGATGTCAAAGAAATGATGAGTAGATGAGTCATTATGGAAAGAGTAGGTCTTGGGTTTTTTATAGATAATCCCTAATTCAAGCATGCAAAATTCATGGTAGAAGAGGGAGGATCAGGTAGCTTGAAGGATGCTAGACTTGGGCCTATATTATGAAACCCTACATGGCTTACAACTCTTTTGGTTAGTATTTGGTTATCTCTACTCTAGGACTCTATTCATGAGTATTTTTGTTTATCTATTTTGAAATTTGATTTGAGTTTAAGGGATTCCGGAAATTGTGAAGAAAATGTAAAGGTTGAGCATGTGGTTTATCTAGTTGTATTAATTTACCCACATGTTGTTGTTAGCTTAGTCACTGGCCTACATCACAATCTAACCTCTTTTTTGAGTGCATTGATAGTCTCCATCCATAGAAACTCTTGTCTCTGTACAAAATAATTTTCACTAGGTATTGCTTATGAATACTCTTGGGTCAGTCTATCACTGTCGAGTTGCTTTTGGGATAAGTTATTACATGATTACAGGAAACGACTCCTTCTAATTCAGAATATAATCACTCCTCGTCTCTTTGGGGCACCCCATAAACCTTCATGAAGGCCCTAATGTTGGAATTCAACCCAATGGGGTGACCACATATGCTTACCCCTTCCTTCTCAATCTCAGTTTTGGTGTCTCTTATCTCTTATTCCTTCCAATTGGCCGTCTTTAGCTTTTGTCAAATTCTAGCTTCCCATGATGAGACCTATAAGCAAAGGGCCCAACCCAGAGTGCAACAAACTGGGATCCAATAGAGGAACTCCATATTCTAGCCAACCTCCCCCTCTCTTGCAAGATCTAGAGCGTAGATGGATTCCATGATGGCGACCACATAATTCCATTACAGATTCCTAGTAGAGATGAATATTGAGGTGGCCAACATGGAGAAGGTCATCAAGGAGAAAAGATAGAGGTTGAGTTCAAAGAATGGGTCCCGGACCCAGACAACTCTAAAATAAGAGACACTAAGATATTCAAACTTTTTGAGTTGTATTGGATGAATAAGGCCTTCATAACAGAAGTAGTGGAGGAGAAAGGTAATATGTAGAAGGCGATCATGCAGAAGTTGAACATGATGGAACAAAAATTTGATGATCTATGTAGGGAGGTATTTAACAACGAGATAACTATCAATGGCTATGCAGATAACAACACAACCCATGGGAGTATGTTGACCAATTTCCTGCCTTTGTTGGCACTACTTCCAACCCCATTTTGTTAGATGAGGATCCTGATATTCAAATGGGTAGATGCTATTGGTAGTAGCAAAAGCATGGACTACAGGGACAAACTCTTTGTTTATATTTCTTATACATGAGGAGAAGCATTAGCAGTCTCCTGAAACACTTGGTTTATGTTTCTTTTTCTGATATCAGTAGGATAGTTAGTCATAAAGATAAAAATTTAGACTCTTTGAAAAGCTATCAAAATTTATGTGAAGTAAAAAACATGATCAACTAATATTGTTGTGGTCTTGGTTTCCCAGGTGGAAAGCCACAATCAGTTATGTATGTACTCTTTTTAGGACATATTAATATAAATAGAGTCTAGATTACAAAAAAAAAAAAAAAAATTCAGTGAAGCTAAAAAATAAATTTCCAAATTATAAAACGATAATGAGGAATCAAAAGAAGATCATAAGAAGAAGAGGAAACAATTGTATAAGATGAAATTCCTTAATGAATCACCCATTGAGGAGGTTAAGAATTTAAAGCAAGGAAAGATGAGGAACTGCAAGAAGGGTGAAGAAATATGTAGATTATGAAACCATTATAAAAAATTACTTGATGAGGTTAAGAGATTGAAAGAAGAAACAAAGCATTGTCAAAATCAACAAAAAACAAGGATCTTGGATGAAGAGACTACCAAAAGACTTGAAGTGGAAATTTGAAAGAAGGTTGAAGATGCACTCAATACATAATACAACAAATTAGAAATGCAATCTATAATTGAAGAAGGATGTAAAAAAATGTTGGAATACACCGCATTACAACTTCAAAAGGAAAAGCAGGAAAAGATTCAAGAAGATCACCATAAAATAATTGAAGAAGTTGAGCTCCAACTTGAAAATGTCAAAGTCAAATATCGCAAAATATCTCAAAAGTAGGTAGTATTCAAGATCAAGCACAAAGGGTAGATGATGCCATTGTCCCTGAAAAAGAAGATGGATGTCATGGGTATGCAAAATGAAGGAAAACCATCACATGCGAAACCATATCAACACCCTCATTACCAAGAAATTTTTCAAGAAAGATAGGAAGATAGGCATCAACATTACCAAGGAATCGGATGGAATAGCAAGCAATATTCATGGAATAGGACATCACCAAACCATTATTCGAAAAGATATTATCAAAGACTTGAAACTATACCAAATTGGAGAATTCACAACAACAACACATGAAATCAAAGGAAAGAAAATTATGCAACAATCGACTATCAAGGATTAAGGTCGAAAATAATTGACTATGGATAGATGGATTATCATTAACGGAAATAATAAAGGAGGAATATAAGGAAATATTATTACTTAGTTTCAACACATGTAAAGCCCTTAACTACAAATCTTTGAGGATAAATATTTTCAAAGGAGGGTACTATCATATGACCCCAAGGGGGGGCATATACGGGGTTAAATGTATATGTAATGGGGTAAATGTATATCTCATAATGGTTGGCCTAATAAAGGCCCATGTATGCAATGTATGAATAAGAATAACTAGAGATTATGTAATCATTATTGAGGGGAGGATGGGATTAAGGCCCACGTATGCAATGTATGAATAAGAATAACTAGAGATTATGTAATCATTATTGAATATATGAATGTATTGGGGTATTTGGAGGAGGTTTTGTTATTCTTTAAGGATTTATTGTGTAACTTATCTCTCTTATATATTTTGGAATTGTGCTCCACACTCACATCTTTGTGTAATCCGGTATACTATTATATCTTAAGGTTTGGGTACATAACATATTTTTACCTCATAGAAATATCAATCGAATTTTATTTTTATTTTATTTTTATTTTTTTTTCAGGATAATTAAGAAAAGTAAAGACGTCAAATGAGATGATATCATAAGCATGTTGGTAGAGATGTGTAAAAAAATGTACAATGATATGGTCAAAGAATTAAGAATAATTAAATTGCAAGAAGAGCTATCTCGACAATAGTGTGCATCAAACACATGTAATCATTGTTTTTTTTTATATGTGTAATCAAAGAGTTTCTTTTTATAAAATACTCATTTTCAATTATTTTTTTGTCGCATAAAATAAAACAAAATGGAATTCACCCATCACATAGGACTAGATAATAAGCTAGAAAATGGTTGATTGAAAAAATTGTGAGGGATACTTGCCTTTTCCTTAGTTAACATTTCATATTTGTTGTGATTATTATATTTTTATTAATTTACAATCATCCATGGATGTTTTCTATAAGATGCTCACATACAAAAAGGAGCCATCTGCACATTTAATTGATATCATATTAAATATGGCCTGTGAGTATATGTCTTGGAATACCAATTGTTAAGTGAACCATTTTTAAGTAGCTATGTTGTTTTACATCCCCTATTTTATAAATATTGGAAGGAAAATAAACTTTTTAATTATATCTAAATTTTTTCACGGTGCCTAAAAACCACAAGAAACAAAGTATCGAGTGGAGTCAATAGAATATATGTTGCAAGACTACATGCACCATATCTTGGCAAGAATGTGTATTGTTCATCAAACATTCACTGTTATTGTAACTTTATTGATTCCAATAATCATGTATATTATAATATAAATGTAGATGTATTCATTACACTTTATTTATATATTTGTATATGGGAGATGAAGATGCCAAACAAAATCAAGCTAATCAACAAAACATTGCAAATAATCGTTCTAGTTAGTTGGTAATTTTACCTAGTCTTGTAACACTAAAAACCTCCATCAAAACCTCTCCTAATTGGTGTTTTCCTCATAGTGAAAGGGAAAATGCATCCCATTACTAACTATCTCAACAAATTAATAGGGGAATTTGTTCCATTAGCATAGTCTCAATGAACTAAAGATGGAATCCATCCCCTAGCATACTCTCAAAAACCAAAAGGGGAATCCATCCCCTAGCATACTCTCAAAAACCAAAAGGGGAATCCATCCCCTATCATAGTTTCAACAAAATGTAAGGTACATCATAGCATTTATGGTCCACTAGAGGAAGGGGAAAACTTTTTAATCATTTCGTCAAACATGTCACAACCAAACAACAAGTGCCAAAAGGAATTTTTCCACATCTTTTATCAAGTGATTTGCAATTACAACAACAAGCACACAAGGGGAAACCATTCCAAAGATCAATAGTCTTAACATTTGAAAAACCATATTACAATAGCTTTATAGAAGACAAAGGAATGAAACTAATTATGGCATTAGTCAAATACATCATCAACAAGTAGGGTTCATATCATAGGGTTCTTAAATTACTCTTTTATGAAGGAGATCTTTCTAATGTGATCATTTTTCCTCCCCAACAACTATTTCCATGTGGTCCAAATATTTGCAAATAGAATGATTGGTATTCAACAAATCTCAATATAGAATGAGAAATAAGCTTCTTTACCTTGTCCTAGTCCAAAAAGTCATCACCCAAAGCTAGCAATAGAATTCTTCGCCTTGGTTGTGGCATGATGGTCTCAACAAATAAGTTAAATTGAAACCCATTCAACCTTAGACTCTTCTCCTATAGAGAAGTTTATTTATAATAAATATTATACTGTGATGGTTTATTGAAATTTGTCTTTTGTATGGAGAAATATTATGCTTCTTAACAGAAATGTCCTCCAATAGGTTTTTTAAAAACAATGCAAATCATGGAAAATTTTAGGGACTCAATTTCTCCCATGATCTAATTTTCTATACAGCTTTTTTCCAAAAATGATTCACCAATTTCCATTTTTTGTAAAATGATTTGCCCAAATTCTATAGGATAAAATTATTTTTCTCTAAAAAACATCAAAATTTTCTAGAAACTATCTAAAATCCTTAAAATTTTGAATATTTTCACAAGAATATCGCCAAATATTTTACGTTGATTCGTCGAGGTTTATATGTTGTAAGATAAGTGTGGATCCTTAAAATTTTCCATAATCCAAATATTAGGTGTGAGTCTAGGAGGTGGCTCATCTAATCATATTAAAAACATATCAAATAGTGTAATTGATTCAAATAATATTTTCTCATTTTTTTTTCCTTTAAGTATCCTATAAAATGATGGATTAAAATGGATTCCAAGTACTAGAGTTGAATAAAAGTAGTAAGTTGTCTTTATTGTGAAACCAATACATTCATAAATAACTAAATGAGTATTTATGCTTTTGTTTGGGAGAAATGTTGTTTACAAATGTTTCTAGCTAAGTGTGTGAGTCGTACTCATCAACATTACTTTAAATTAAATTGATGACAAACAATTAATTAGATTCAAGAATGTTAACATATGTCTGCTACCACTATAAACTTAGGTGCACCACCACTACCACTACAAACCACCACTACCACTACAAACCCAGGTGCACCACACATTCCGCAAGCATGGAACACAAGTAAAGCGGGGTGAGAATCGAACTTGAGACCTCCTTTACAAATTCCCTTCCATTTACACGACACATACCAATCGATCTACACCCCTACAAACAATATTATATTTATATTTAATACACAAACATAATTAAAATATTTACGTAATATATTAATATAGAATTTTTAACGTGTATCAACAAATTCGTTGCACTTTTTAATTTATTTAAGTGATCGAAATAGTCCATTTAATATTTACACAAATAACGGAGAATGTTATAAAATAAAGTCGCTATCAAAACCAGGAAATGAAGAGGAACGTGCAAAGCAGAAGCAGCTGTAACAGCTAGCCGAAGAGCCATTCCATTCTCCGAGTAATTAGCAACAAACGCAGACCCCACATTTCCGCAAAAGATAATAGATATTGCATTGCCCCACATTTAATTTGTGGAGTTCTGTTCAGCATGCATAAATTAAACGATTTTATGGTTTTACTTTTGGTTGCATAGTACGGGGGACTTTGTCAGGTTTTGTTCCGTATGCATAAATTAAACGAATGAATGTTTCTTTGGTAAAGAGGTTGGTAGGCAAAGTTCGTGCATGATGGTACTAGAAGAATGTTTTTTTTCTAATAGAAAAATTATTTATTTATATTAGGAAAATATAAAAGTTTTACAGTTCTCTCTTCACAAAGATTTCTACAAAATAACTCCACTGCAACATTCCCTCTCCATGGAATATGAGTGTTATTTTTCAAACTCAAGAAAAGTAACAGCCAAAAAACAAAAAACTATACAGAAAGCCCACCACTTAGCCTAGACAAAGTATACAATAGATAGATAGTTCTCTCGACTATCAACAAAAGAAACTAAAATAACACTACTAATTACTGACAGGGCCTAGTCCATCTACAAAACACACATATCCCACCAAAGGCCTCAGAAACAAAAAGGTGAAGACAAAAACTAGTAGATGTTGATAATATGTTTCATCCCCTCTCTGTTGTTAATCCAAGTGTAATACCATATGCCTCCTTCTGGGTCGCTTGTTGCTTGTTTGGATAAGTAATCAACTTCTGAGTTAAATTTTCTGTGAATATGGTCAAAACAAATATACTCGAAATCCTTCACCATCTCCTTAATCCTAGATTTCCAGCCTTCAATAGCACAGACTTTGAGACTACCTTTGTTTTCCAGCCAAGCAATCACCACTTTTGAATCCCCCACTAAATGTAATCTACTAATGGAAAGGTGTAAACCCAATATTATCGTTTCCCAGGCCCCAAGTAAATCGGCTTTTGTATTTGTGCCTTGACCACCATTAAAGGTCCATCTAATGCAAGAAAGATCTGGCAGTTTTAGAACACCACCCGCTCCATAGTACTCCCCATTCTGATGCATTGCCCCATCAAAATATGCAATAGTAGTGTTATTTTGAATATTTAAGAACAAACTTTTTGGTAATTTGTCATGTTTTACTCCCTCGATGATACTATCTTGTGATAAAGTTTTATAGTAAACCTTTTGGACTTTAGGCCTGTTGTCCTCAAAGATAGCCATATTCCTCTCCAGCCAAATATTCCAACACACCTGGGCTGCCAAAATAGTTGGAACAGATTTATTTCCAAACCATTCTTGTATGCATATCTCCAGACTTGTGCCCATCCATTTTTGTTTGTAACCCCCTGTTGTGATAATCTTTTCCCATACTTCTTTTGAGAAAGCACAATGAATGAAAATATGATCAATGGATTCTGACTCTGATTTGCACAAATAGTAAATGCCCGGTCCTTCTCTTCCTCTCGACTGAAGGATATCCCAAGTTAAGATTTTCCCTTTAACTACCAACCATAAAAAAAAGTTTGATTTTTAATTGCAGATTCCAATGCCAAATGGATCTTTCCCATCCACCTAATGTACTCAGATTCTCTATTGATATTATAGCCCTGTAGAAATTTTTAACACTTGGAACCCCCGATCTATCCCCCCCCCCATCCAAATTAGTGAATCTTCCCTGTCCTGTAGGAAAATCCCCGAGTCGATTAAGTCCATTCTGTATCTATCCCATTCACTAGCTAAGGTATCAGATAGACCAATTTCGTGACTTTTTAACCATAGGGTCGAAGAGTACGATCTGTCATCAGTCCTCTGAGCCTGTGACAATGAATAAATATGTCTTTCATGAAGTGATGATAATAAATTATCAGACAGAAAAGATTTCTCTCCCATATCGAGTATCTTGTCTCTCCCTAAATCAATGAGTTGACCCTTTCTAGGATTCCATGACAGCCACTGTAAAATAAGATGGACAGATTTTATGAGGCCTCCCCAAATGCATGAAGAAGACCGAGCTAGAAAAGTAAGAGATCTGAACCAGTTTGTAACTGTCGTATGAGATAAATACTTGTCTTTTATTACCTTATGCCAGATTCTAGGGCAAGTTAAAACTCTCCATAGGGAATTTGCAGCCATTGCCTGTTTGAAATCCAGGAGGTTTCTCAACCCCCATCCCCCATTGCGCTTAGGTAGTGTAATATGTTCCCACTTGTAGAGATGGATATGATTTGTCTCCCGATTCCCATTCCAGAGAAAGTTCATCATAAGTTTTCGCAGTGAATTCAAAATAGAATTAGGAACTATAGCTAAAGACAGCCAGTAGACCAGTTGACTCTCTAAAACAACTTTTATAAGAATAAGTCTACCCCCCAGTGACAGCCAACGATAACACCAATTATCAATTTTATTTTCCATCTTCCATATCAGCCAATGCAAATCCTCGATACGATAGGTACCTGTATTTATGAACACACCGAGATATTTGAAGCCGATTGCCAACTCAGATAAATTATAAGGATATAAATATTTAAAAGGATCTAACTCCAGTTCCAATAAGCCTTCATGATGAAAGGTTGATTTTATAATATTGATCTTCAAACCTGAAGCTGAACATAACAACTTTAGAACCTTGTTGATCTCCCACCATTCCTGATAAGTAGCCCTTGACATTATGATAATGTCATCCACAAATAAGATGAGAAGAATCTTTAATGTTCTAGAGACCTGTATACCTGACAGCTTCCCTTCCCATTGACTCTCTTTAAGTAATATGCTTAGTGCCTCCATAACCAGTATAAAGAGTAAAGGAGACAAGGGGCAGCCTTGTCTCAGCCCTCTTGATCCTTTAAAAAACCCAATAGCTTCTCCATTTATTAAAATAGCAAAGGTAGTTGAGTCCATGCAACTCATGATCCAGTTAGACATTTTTGTGCCCATACCCACTTGAATAAGGATCATCCTCAGTAAATCCCAACTGACACAGTCATAGGCTTTTTGAAGATCTAGTTTTAATACTAAAGCCTTTAATTTATTGTTTCTTATACTATGCAAACATTCATGTACAGTCCCTATTGCATCATGTATATGACAACCCTTGAGAAACCCGAGTTGTTCCTCCAAAATCAAAATGGATAGGTAGGGTTTGATCATGTTTGCTATGATCTTGGAAATTATTTTATAGCACAAGTTACATAATGAGATCGACCTATAATCCCCAAAGCAGAGTGGCTTATTAACTTTGGGAATTAATGCAATGAAATTCGAGTTCAGCCCCCCACATATCATACCTTTTTTCCTCGTCTCTTCAACCATATTCAGTGAATCTTCACTTACTAGATCAAAGAAGTGGACAACGAATTCCACAGTCCAGCCATCCGGGCCATGACTCTTATCAACCTTAAAAATATTTAAGACCTTCCTTATTTCTTCCAGGCCTACCGGTCTAAATAAATTCTCCGCTTCTATCTCAGTCACCATTTTTGGAAAAATCTCAGCCACCCTTACTTGATCTAATATGGACAATTCATTTGATTCATTGAAAAAAAAATTGAAATAAGTCTTAGCAGCATCCATAATATTCTTCTGACTCGACTGTAATTGACCCATCTCATCTGTGATCTCCCAAATAAATTTTTTGTTTCTCCTGAAGTTGGTAAAGTTGTGAAAAAATTGTGTATTCTGATCCCCACTTTTGATCCAAATGGCTCGGCTCCTTTGGTGCCAAATCTCCTCTTTTTCTTTTAATAGATTATTTATTATCTCTTCCTTTTCTTTTAATTCTATCTCCTTTTCCTTTGTTAGCATATCATCAGTCGCTTCTATTAATAGAACTGTAATATCTTGTTCCAATTCTTTGAGTCGAATCTTTGATAGTTCCATTATGTGTTTTTTCCATTGTTTGGTTTTCTTGTAACACACCCACTATGGCATAATGAATTTTTTGTATTTTTCTTCGAGGAACAGAATCCCCGAGACTTCTATGGAGCCTAGCACAAACCATCCCTTCCCTTATCCTCCTCCAAGCGACCACAACCTGGCCTTAGCGCAAGCGCCTTTCGCAGCTCGCGAATTGGGAGTCAAGGCTCTCAACTCCTCTTTCTCCAAATGTCGATACCCGAGATGCGATATGGGTATGGCTCCTTCCTCACTAGCACCTACTACATGTAACCATAGGCTAGGCCAAACACTAGCGCCACTCGCAACTTCGCTAGTTGAGGTATTGAGCCCTCATGCTCCTCCTTTACGAAATCCCGAGATGCGAGAGGTCAACGTTACGTGGGCTCTGCCAAAAGCAACACACACACGCCACTTGTCTCCACCGATGTACTTTGCTCACGATCTGTGCTGTTGCTGCCCGTCGCACGTGACCTCGGCTCTCGGCGTTTCGCGGCCTTAACGATCAGGGTGCAACTTCTTCATCCTGCGAAACCCTGAGCCACAATTAGTCAACAATGGGTCACCCGCTTCCTAAGCTAAATATTAGCGCTACTCGCATCTCGGGACTTTGCGAGTTGGAGTGTTGAGCCCTCGTGCTCCTCCTTCGCGAATTCCCGAGATACGATAAGTCAACAATGGGTTGACTCTTTCCCAGGCGACATGTGTCCATCACCTGTCAACCACGCGGTCCCCACCTAACGGAGGTGCCACGTGTTTGCATGAGCCCTTGGTACTCGGCACTTCACGACTTCTACAGTTGAAAAGAAACTCTCTCAAGTTCCAAACCCCCGATAGGCGATAACCACGAAAGTTTTGATCCCACGGTTCTCCCGTGGCCTAGATCCAACGGTCACGATCACGTCGTGATCTTGTGAATCGTGAGTTCATGCGATCCTACCCTTGACCACTCCAAGTCGCGAGTCAGAGAAATGCTACTCTCTTGCCTATACAAAGGTTAAGATCGACGGTTAATAGGGCTCCATCAGATCCTTGGATCTACAGTCTCGATTCCTTCACTACTTGCGAAGGCTGAAAGGGGTCGAGGCATTAACACCTACATTCCTTCCTCCAATCTAACGGTCGTGACAGACCTCAGATCCCCCGAAAGGATCTCATCCGTTCATCTAACAAACCAAAGGGTACTCTCCTTTGGTATTTGAAACTCGCTATCCTTCCTGAGCTTCGTCAGCTATGAAAGACTTGAGAGCTTTGCGCTCTATCTCCTGGACTTGACTCTTAGAAGAGTCTTCAGTACAAATATTCATCAAGGGGTTCTGGGGTTCTATTTTATTACAGAGGGCCTGTGCATATCGGCACTACCTCTCATGAGCTTAACAAACTCCATCCTCCAAGGGACTCAGAACGACTAGGTGAGTAAACCATCGTACATGCGGCTACACCTAAGGTCGACGAGCTCATAGTTCGTGGCTCTAGCTTAAGATGTTACAAAACTCCAGAATTTATGAGAAAAAGTCATGTCCGACCCATATAATTCCTTACTTGCCTAATTATACAACCAAGCAAAAATAGAAGGGATACAGTATATCCATTAAGCATTCATTCACATTCTGAAAGCATGCACAGTATAACCAATTCATACATAGTCACAGCTAAGTTACACAAGGTAGGAAATCACTTATCTATTATAGGTTGCCGCCAACCAACTGACTGTGGGTATTCATCCTTCCACCCAACCATAGGCTCAGAGGCATTCATTCTTAGCACTCTGGCCACCCCCGTGCCAAGCCATGATATCACCAGGGAATTCTCATAGTTCTCGAGGGTTCTCTCTCTGTTTCAGCTTTTGTTTGGGTCCTATTTTCTGCAACTCGGAGCTTTCTCACTCGGTTGTGGCCTCGGCAAGGTTTCTCAGATGCTATTCGGCATCAATCTCGTGGCCTTCTATTCGTGATTCGTTGGAGAGCTTCGCACCTCTCCCTTGTGAGCTTACGCCCTCTTCTGGTGCCTCCTTTTCCCGTGTGTGTGTCCCTCTTACTTGGGAAGGTTTTTGCCGACCTATCTGGTTCCTTCTGTCAGAAGGAAGCTCAGGTCTACAAGTCCCTGTGGTACTTCGGACTGACAGCCCATGTTTCCATTCATGGGGGTGGTTGGTGATTCAACCACCAGTCCTTTCTTCATTGACTGGTTTTCTTTCCTTGGGATTCGAAGGAGGCTTGTCATCCTTATCAAGGGAGATTTGGGGTTATTTTATACATGAACCCTCTCTTATAGTTTTCACATTATTCCTCTAGTGATATCATGGCCATTACTTTCAAGGCTTCACCCCCACAGTCAGTTATTGGCAACTCAAACAATAATACATTTACATTTCCCTCATGCATTAGCATGGTAATTCCTACTTTATGATTAATTACAAATTGGGGGAAACATGGTGTTACAATTCCCTCCCCCTTAAAGAAACACTGTCCTCGGTGTTCTTTCTCAAAAACACTTGTCATGCCTTTCTCATTCATCCACTTCAGAAGTCTTGACCTTCAGCCTCGGTCAGGTCCTTTTTCAAGATCTGAGTCTTCGTCATCTACCTTCAATAATTCTTGGACACAAGCATATTAACCATAATTTTGTGCGAAAACATCTTACTGTTGTTCAAAATTCAAAAAGAAAAAATTTCATATTCTAGCACAATACTTATCTGTGCAGTTTGTGGATCTATATCCACATGGTAGTTTTGTTATCCATGCTCATCGCTTTCCTTGACGTACCCATTGGGTGCATGATTCCAATTCAATAGTTCACAAGAGCTATCATGATTTCATTTTCCTTTCCAAGGTTTTTCCGCACGGGAAACTACCCACTGTGTGCATGATCCCAATAGTTTACAAGAATTAATAAGAGATCCTCTTCCTTGAGGTCACTCATCCTTCAGGCCCAGGCTCAGGCATCCCCTTCATTATTATATAGTCCCTCGGACAATCCATCTTGCCCTTTTAAGGTTTTCTCGCACAGGAAAATTTTAGAGACTCTATCGAGTCTTACAGTCGAGGCGTCCCTCAGACTTGCTCTGTCGAGGCGTCCCTCCGGCTTGTGTTACCTCAACATAATTTATTTCAGGCGATCATGACTTATCAAGGGGTTCTCATGGCTCAGCAGTAGCCCTTTTTCATCATCTTCATCTTTGAAAGCCTTCATCTGTTCCTTTCTGGACATGTCTTTTCTTCCCACCTATATCATAGGTATATAAAACTCATGAGACATCATTATAAATTTTAACTTTCAGAATTTTATTGCAAATCTGTCACCCACGGATTTTTCAATCTCATGACTTGTTTTCGTATTTGTTCCACACAGGAACCAGATTCATAATTATGGGGATTGCCTTCCCATAACGGTTTGGCTCAGTAGGCAATTGGCCTTCCTTATGGGCTTACAGTGCCGCCATATCCAAGACCCCTTTGCTTCCTGCACTTTCCACTTCAATCGGCCAAACAACTTGTTAGCTTTTCTATGCATATACATTTTATTGCACCTTTACAACATCATCACAACAATTTCAGAATTGTGCATACTTAACAATTAAATTACTTTCTCAAAAAGGGAAATACTATCCCTTGCAGTTTGGCTTAGCAGGCAATCGGTCTTCCTTATGGACTTACAACATTACCATATCCAAGACCCCTTTGCTTCCTGCAATTCATTCTTTACACAGCCAAACAATTGTTAGTTTCGTCTCAACATACCAAACTTTTCAAAATGTAGTTCAACATTTAAAAAGGGTTTTAACAATTGTGCCAATATCCATGGCCACATTCATACCCAATACATTCTTGCATTGTTTTTCAAGTTCGTCACACTTTATGACCGGTTCTTGGCCATGGGGTGTTGGAAGTTAACCAACCTTTTCCTCATATGGTTTATTCGTTTTCTTTCATTCTTACAGTAGGACCATATTGCCTGCTATAGGCCGATCACGATCCCAAATCAATACACATGAACTCAAAATTTTCACATGAATGCCTTTACGCATTCCTTGATTGTCAATGCATTCATGACATATCAATTCATGAATTCTTCTAATGGTTATAAACAATGTTTACTACCAGAGGTTCATACCTCCATTATTCAGGTTCTTCGTCCTGAGTCATACCTTACTTGGGTATCCAAGGCATACAACTTCCTTTCAAGTTTATGCATAACACTAAGACAATAAAATATTTCAGAAGGAGTTCCTACCAAATCCCTTCATACCTTTTGCCACATAAGCATGAATATCTTTATACCGGTTCTTGGCTGCTAGCACTCTCTCTCTGATATTATCCCATCAGTGGTGCTCCATGGGGACTTTTAAACTCCCTTCAATAATCGTTCCAAAAGAACCTTCTCATAGTCATCCTTTGATTAGGATTGCTCATCATTGGCAATTGTCTTCCTCAATAGCTCCAATTCATTTCTATACACAACATGCATCATCATAGCCACAATTACATTAGTCGTAATATTAAATCGAATGCATGTATCATAACGTTCGAACTCATAAACATCCTCAAATGTTTCCATAAGTGCAACACAAACAAATTTTGATTGTATCTTCAGCAATACAATCCTTATTACTTAGGGTGTCAAGACCTTTTCGTTCATCAATGTACTAGCTTTCTCATCCCATAGAAAACATAATGCACAGCAAGGAAAGAATTGAGGGCTCTCCCCTTCTTCAAGTTCTTTCTACATCGTTTGGGGATTTTCAGCCCAGTCGAGTTATCTCTAAGGTCTCACTGCCTTTTCTTAATCAAAGCTTCAACCAAGCCTCATCAGTTAAACATACTCGTTTATTCATTCAATCATACTTAGGGGATTTACTTGCCTCTTACCAACTATACTGGTTTCCACAACTGCTCTTTTTCTGAGCAACCTTGGTTAGGCCTCACCCTAACCCTTTTTGGGATACTGCAACATGATTTAATAGCAACTCTTTGCTCATAATGAATCATGAACATGTGCATCCCACACACTTCCATTCGGTTACCAGAATGGTCAATATTCAGTTGTTAGTCTTCTATTAATTACATGATTCTTTCAAAATGTAATCCATGATTCTTATATATATGGACAGGCCTTGCAACCCATTGTCCAACCTTCAACAATTATTAGGGTTGTGACTCTGTCCTTCTGACAAAGTCCTTACACATTTCCTCCACCGGGAACTCCTTCGGCATGCAACTTCCTTGTTGTATATCCATCACTATTTGTGATGGCCTCGGCCTTGAATTAGTTTTGGCTTCTTTTTTCTTTTTTTTCAACTAAATATTCCTCTTAAGGAATATAAACATGCATCTTTACTATTAATATTAGTCAATTCAGATTCATTCACAATCCTTCTCATGTGATGCTCAAAGGCGTAATCATTTGTCTCTTATTATGACAAGAGAGCATCTTTGCTCATTTACCCTTTCATCTAATTATGTTGGCACTTCCTGAGGAAATAAAATACATTCCCCTCAGGCTATTATTTGGAACAGAATTTTCATGACTCCCTAGAATGGAGTCAGCTATGCCTCCATAGTATTCCTTCAATCTTGGCAAAAGAAATACTTGATTTATATTTCGCTCATCGGGAAAAACCATATCGTGCCTATAACTATACTCTTACATCATACGTGTGCATTACTTTGCACATTTAGTATCATTCATACCTTACTGGTATTAATATCAGGCTTCCTATTATGAAGCTTCACACTGCATTCAACTCATGCGTATTCATCATACTAGCTCACGCCTTCTCCTCACACGACCACCGGCAGTGACCACAATCCGAACTAAAGGCGCTTCGCGTTTCGCGATTTCGGGATTCATGTTGCAAGAAACTCTGGTTCTTTGATCCCCAAAATCCGAAAACCCGAAAGACCGAAGCTAAGGTTTTCTTGGCTCTTTGATTCACATGACCCTTCGCTCAGTACCTGGGGTCAACTCCTAGACACGCGTCGGGATCCTGTGTTTCGGCGAATCCGCGGACAACGCCCCACCGTTTCCCAAAACTTCTGATCCACGAGGGTCTGGCAACCTGGATCCCATGGTCCAGATCTCTCTAGCAATCAACGGTCCTGACCAAATCCCAGCTTTCCACATTTCGGGACTCTGGCGGAGTCTTCACCCCTTAACTCCCGATTCCCGAAATTGCAAAATTCTCTTCTGGACGATCAATGGTCCAAATCGCTCCTTGATCAACAACTATGATCATTTCATGAATTTCTCATTGCTTCTTCCAAGCCCTTTGTTTCTGTGAAATTATGGTATCTCCTCACAACTAACCAGTGCGCTACTTCTTCGAGATCGAACAACTCGAAGCATTTCGGTTCTTTCTGAATGGATCTTGACTCTCGATCCTATCCAATCTTCAAAACTCTTTTCTAAAGGATTTCTCCCACTCAATCCTCTATACTTATTCTTTCTTCGAACTTCACCTTTGAACGCTTCAACTCTTCGAAACATAGAAACTTTTTCTAAGTGTTTCCTCTCAAGACTTAAAACCACTACTCCTCCTGGTATACTCCGCGTTCAACCTCCGGAGTTTTCAAACTTTAACACAAGCTTGATTCTATACGCATGTTCGGCATACCAAATTTCCCCGCTATCTCTTCTGAGCTTTTCAGTTACTTACAGGACTAATCTCGTAGTCATAACTCATACAGATATTACCCTCTCTTTATGGGAACAACCAACAAGGGTCACTCTTGGGAATTAGCAACAGTCCCAAAGGACTCCTCTTAATCTTGCTTAAACAGATTATCCTTGTTGTCGATTCTAACCATTATAGGTCAGGTAATCTGACCCTATATATTTTCATCAGTCCTCTCAATCATGAGGAGTTATATGCTCAAGTTTTAGTCTTTTAATAATGCAGTAATTATAACTTTCTAAGGATCCTACCAGTCCTTACCAGATTTCCCAAATCATGAAGGAGTTCTTCATTTGGATCTTAATTTCTTACCTAACCAGCCATCTCAATTGCAAGAGACTCTACCTGCTTTAGTAGGTAGTCATCATCACACTATAACATAACAACTCAATTCATGTCCCTTGTCTGGCTCGTGCAGCTTCATAGCACAATTCATTCCACCTCTGTTATTCACACTCAGGTCTTGTCAGTAATACTGATCAGTGAATTCCTACTCCTATAAGAGTAGTTACCATTTTAACAAAGGGGTTAAAGAAATTCCCAATTTACAGTTTCATTCTACGGTCCTTATTCTTAAAGAGAAAATGCAGATAACAATGTCTCTTTACGAGGCTCGTACATGAGCCCAAGCAGGCCAAGTGTTGTAACCATGCTCTGATACCAATTTGTAACACACCCACTACGACATAATGAATTTTTTGTCTTTTTCTTCGAGGCACAGAATCCCTGAGACTTCTATGGAGCCTAGCGCAGACCATCCCTTCCCTTATCCTCCTCCAAGCGACCACAACCTGGCCTTAGCGCAAGCACCTTTCGCAGCTCACGAGTTGGGAGTCGAGGCTCTCGACTCTTCTTTCTCTAAATGTCGATACCCGAGATGCGATATGGTTATGGCTCCTTCCTCACTAGCGCCTGCTACATGTAACCGTAGGCTAGGCCAAACACTAGCGCCACTCACAACTTCGCTAGTTGAGGTGTTGAACCCTCGTGCTCCTCCTTTGCGAAATCCTGAGACATGAGAGGTCAACGTTACGTGGGCTCTGCCAAAGTGACGTGCACACAGCACTTGTCTCCTTCGTTGTACTCTACTCACAAGCTGTGTCATTGCCGCCCGTCGCACATGACCTCGGCTCTTAGCGTTTCGCGGCCTTAACGATCAGGGTGCAACTTCTTCATCCTGCGAAACCCCGAGCCATGATAAGTCAACAATGGGTCACCCGCTTCCTAAACTAAATACTAGGGCTACTCGCATCTCGCGACTTCGCGAGTTGGAGTGTTGAGCCCTTGTGCTCCTCCTTCACGAATTCCTAAGATACGATAAGTCAACAATGGGTTGACTCTTTCCCAGGTGACCTGTGTCCATCACCTATCAACCACACGGTCCCCACCTAACGGAGGTGCCATGTGTTCGCATGAGCCCTCGGTGCTCGGCAGTTCGTGACTTCTACAGTAAAAAATAAACTCTCTCAAGTTCCAAACCCCTTATAGGCGATAACCACAAAAGTTATGATCCCACGGTTCTCCTGTGGCCAAGATCCAACGGTCACGATCACGTCATGATATCATGAATCGTGAGTTCATGCGGTCCTACCCTTGACCACTCCAAGTCACAAGTCAGCGAAATGATACTCTCCTGCCTATACAAAGGCTAAGATCGACGATCAATAGGGCTCCGTCAAATCCTTGGATCTACGGTCTCAATTCCTTCGCTACTTGTGAAGGGTGAAAGGGGTCAAGGAATTAACACCTACATTCCTTCCTCCAATCTAACGGTCGTGACAGACCTCAGATCCCCCGAAAGGATCTCGTCTGTTCATCTAACAAATGAAAGGGTACTCTCCTGGCCAGTACTTTCAAGGATTCATCTAACAAACGATATCATGGCCAGTACTTTCAAGGATTCACCCCCATAGTCAGTTATTGGAAACTCAAACAATAATACATTTACATTTTCCTCATGCATTAGCATGGTAATTCCTACTTTATGATTAATTACAAATTGAGGGAAACAGGGTGTTACACTGCTCCTTTAAGTCTTTAAGCTTCCAAAGTAGTCTTTTTTGACAGTCTAATTCCTCAATATACTTTGGTTTTTTCCACAAATCCTGTACCAATAATTCGTAATCCTAGACCTGAAGCTAATAAGGATTGAGTTTGAAGGGATATGATTTAAATAATGGTGGCAACTCTAGATGAAGCATTATCGAAGCGTGATTTGATATGTACGGATACTCGACCCAAGTCCTGTAAATACCAATCCCCGACAAAAAATCCTCTGCTAAAAGAAATCTATCCAATCTCTTGGATATCAGTGCTGCCCTGAATCGCCCATTTCTCTAGGTAGGCACCAATTTGTCCAGGGCTAGATCAATGAGGTGATCCACTTGAAAGAAAGATTTATAATAGCCCGCTAAGTGTGTATAAAGGTTGGTTCCACCCCATACTTCTTCCGTTGATAGAGTCACATTGAGGTCTCCCGCTATAATGAGATTATTCTTTGATAGAATTCCCGAGTCTGCTAACTTGTTCCAAAACAACCTTTGCTCTGTACATGGTCCATAAACGTTTAAAATGGATAATAGCCTTTTTATTTATATTATGTGACCTGTCAGAAGTAATCCACCACAGGTTAGAAAGGCAATAAATTCAAATACTGTAGGATCCCAAGCAACTAATAAGCCACCAGATGTTCCAACAGAGTTGACAATGCAACAAAACCAATGGGGCTGAATCAAACGCATAAACATTCTAGCTTTCTCTGATTGTACCAAAGTTTCTTGAAAGCACACTAAATTAGGACAAATTTTATCCAAAACTCTCCTGACAGAGGCCAATTTTTGGGTGCCTCCAGTCCCACGAAGATTGAGCAATAGAAAAATCATTAAATATCCCTATCCAGGGATTTCACTGCTCTAAGTGCCCCCCCTTCTGAGGAAGAAGTAGTATGTGAATCAGATGTAGTAATGGAAAAGATTTTCTTCCTTGCACTCCTGATTTTAATCGGCGAGATCTCAGAGCCTAGACCACGAGACCATGTAAAATCCTTTCCTTCTCGCCCAATATGTGAATTAGAGGTACTAGTCCCCCCCTCCTTCTGTGGCAAAGTAACAGGTGACTTCCCCAAATAAATGGGCAATTTAATAGAAGAATCCTTATTCCGAATAAATGGTAAGTAAGAGTCTGAAACATCAGACAATGTAGTATATTCTTCTTCCAGTTCACGGTAACCCGAGAACAAGCCCAGAGCCTCCGTCAAGGGCGGTAAAGACTCAGCTAAGGGATAATTTAAGGACAGACTGACAGGTTCAGAAGGAGAAGTCTGAACTGAGATACTATCTCTATCCGAGCAGACCGGAATAGAGGCCAAAGGAGTATCCAGAGTAGTTGAATCAATTGCCAAACCCCTATTCCCAATGTCCTTTGGAGAAGAACAAGAAGGGGTAAGGTCTTCCCCACCCATCCCCGAGACACCCGGAACACAAAGCGTAGAGGATAAAATCCATTCGGAAGAATTTAAAGCTTCACATTCCATAAAAGAAAAAGAGTGAAAAAGCAATGGACAGTGATGAAATAACTTACCCAACAATGACTGACTCGAAAAAGTGCCATCTCCCTCCTTCTCCAAAGAAACAAGTCCAGAACCATAGAAACCAGTTTCCATTGAGTTATCTGAAGTAACATAATTCAGATAAGGTTCCACTGGTTCAAGTTCAGTTTCCACCTGACCTTTACAGTCATGTCATAAATGCGCAGTTCTACGACAAATGTTGCATCTAAAAGGAACTCCCATGTAATCCAGACTTTGAATCAGGCGTCTACCTCTCCACTCGATTTCTAAGTTTTCTGGTAGCCCCTGAGTAATGTCCATTTCCACAAGTACCTGCCCTATCTTCCTAGAACTCATAGCCAGGGCACCATTATCAATGGCTATAAAAACCCCAAGGGAATTTCCAATAGCATGTAGGGATCCCTCGTTCCAGAACTGCCAAGGAAGTCCTAGCAATAAAACCCAGAAATGTCGCAAGGAGAAATAATCCGTTTCTGGATTAAATGCCACACACCATCTTTTAATCATGAGACTACTCCCACCATTCAACCACTTTTTTTCCAGCAAAAGTGCAACGTCTTCGGGAGACCTGCAGAGGAAACCCAACCATCCTTTGGTGAGGTGAAATATCTAGGGCACATAACCAAGTAAAGGCTTCCAAGCCTTTTCCAACTAGACAGGAAGAGTGTCCTTCTGAAGTTTTTCCTATGTAAATCTACCCACCAACCCGCAAAGAGCCATACAGAAAGTATCCTCCAAACCTATGTCGGAACCGAGAACCATTTTCCTGAGAACTTTATTGGACTTCCATTGTCTCCTGAAACTCAGTGAAAAAGTCTGAGCCTTAAAAACCTTCTTACCTACACTGGTAAATCCTTCATGGCTGTCCTCTGAACCAGTAAAGACTTTAGATGACGGTCTCAGTGCTTCCGCAACATCCTCTGTTAGATGGGAAAGCCCAATTTGGTTAGTGGTATTAAAATCTACTCCCGAAAGCAAAGAAGACTTTCAAAATTGGTGAACAGTAGAGAGGTTATCCTTAGAGCCCAAAAATGACAGAGATCTGCCTTATTTCCAAAGAAACTCAGCTGACATATAATGTTCGGCCTCCTGCCAGAATTTTTCTTCATCCTTACCCATTAAATTTCTTATCTCCTCATTTAATAAACTTTGTTTGGACGAATCCATGAAGGTCCACCTGTATTCCTCAAATCAATACCCAGGGATAAGGTGGCCCTACAAATCCCCAAAAGGAATAAATAAACAAAGGCCTCATTAATGAAAGAGGGATCCACTTGTATACCAAATAAATGCAAGATACAGGAAAACAGGATGAATAATGCCACCTCAAGGAAGGCACAATTGCCTAGAAGGGAAAAGACACATGAAACGAAGCCAAGCTGACAGAAACAGCTAGTGTCGAAGTAAACATAATGATAAGGGTAAGACTTATTAAATGAATGTTTTGGCTTAATGCCATCATTAAGGCCTAATAAAAAATACGAAGAATGCTTGAAAATACTGCGAAGTTAAGAGTACAATAAATATACCTCAAGAAGAAATGATATTAGAGAGGCTATAGGAGAATCATAAATGATATTAGACAGGCTATATGAGAATCTTCAAAGTAGGCCAAGGTAAAAATCTAGTAGTTCATATTTAGTTGTCTCCTAAAACTTGTAATTGAAGGATGAAAATGATACCTCTAAAAAGTGGATATTAAATAATAGACATATTACTAGAAGAAATAGGTGGGAAAGAGCATGAGAGGGAAGAAATTTTGGAAAGGGAGATGAGTCGTATGTTCTCTTCTCTCTTATGTTCTCTTATGTGCTAGATGTTTGTCAAAATTGTACATATGTTATGCACTTATTTGTATTAGTTATATATAGAATTGCAAAAATGTGGTAGATTGATTGAATTTGAACAAGCCACCAATAAAATGTGTGAGAGATCAATAATAAATGCAATAAATGATAGGGAATATATTGTTGAATCTAATTTTTTTTAGATCCAATGGTATATATCTCATCATTTTTCTCATTTCTTACTACATTGCTTGGTCACCCAAAGTACTAAAGATAAACTACTTCATCGGGTTGTGGTCTAATGATTAAGACACAACATTGCCACATTAACAACCCTAGTTCAAACCTTGGTGAGTATGCAACCTTGGATAATAAGTTCATTCATGATGGGATCCATATAAAACATTAATTCAAAAATAAAGATAAAGTATAACTATATTACATGTTCACTAGTCTAAGTCTCGTCAATTGTTCCATCCATAGAGGAAATCATCCTCGATTTTAGTTATAGTTAAGGCTACATCCCTTCAAATGGAATGTAAAATAATCTTTGGGATTTGTTTCATGGGGGTCTTAGTATGGACCCATGTTCTTTCTAGGAGTGGAGTGTTCTAACTAGTGGTAGAACACTATATCATAGAAGAGAGGTTCAAAAACCAATGGGTTCCCTCCTTACTTAAGAACCAGACTAGTATAAGAATGATGAAATTCAAGAAGGAGAAACACTAAGGCATGTGATGTTATATTTGGCATAGAAGGACCATATGAATAGGTGGAACTACATAGGTAGTACTTACAAGGGTTGAACCTATTCTACTTCATAGCTAAAATGCACAAGAGCAAGGAGTTGAGCAAATCCATGTATAAAGTAGGATGAGGACATGGAGGATGGAGTATTTTGTGCTTGACTGACAAGTTTTCGTGAGTTTTTCAAAAAAATACTAAGGTAATAGAAGCTACGAGCACATATCTGGATGGACAAAAAGAGAGATGTCCATTGAAGGTAGAAACACCTGAGAGGATGATGTGAAGATGAATTCTAGGTGACTCTTCAATAACATAAGATTACCAAGTAGTGGATTTAGAATGCTCTAATGCACCTCATCTATTTGGGCATCTTGAAAAACCAACAGTGAAGAATGTTCCCAAAAAGTAGTAGGCACAAGAATGGATTGTAGTGAAGGTTGTCTTTTCTCATTAGATTCTTATGCATGTTGGTATCTGTAAGAAGATATTGATATGGGTAGGACATGTTGGATCTTGATGGTGACCATGTACATGTGCAAAAGGTGTGATTATTGATGATGATCATGATTATTTTTGTCCACTAAGACATATCAAAATAAATTAATTACATCAAATTATCATGTTGTTCTATGATTAAATAACTTGGAAATAAAATTCCAAGTTTCCTTTTAATTTTATGGGTTAAGGAATCAAGGAGTTTCCTTTTTTTTTTTTTACATATTGACGCTTCTTTATTTTCACAAGAGCTTTGTAATCTTTTATTTTGATAGTTTTTAGGGATTTATCTAATGCATATCTAATATTATTCATATTAATTTGCAATATTTATCATACCTAGAATTAGTTAACCAGTTTTTATTTTTAATAGTTGTATTGAAATAGTACTTATTTATGCAAGTTGAAAAACAATGTATAGTTATGATACATGTCCTAAAAATAGTTATTATAGGGAAAGTTGAAATCCTTTAAGAAAATGTTAATTTCTATTTTATAAAAAACAATGGTGAATTTTTATATTAGGATCCTCTTAATTGGGCTTCCTATGTAAGTCTATTTAGAGTTAGGACTAAGGGTCTATCATCCAAATTAGGCTCTTGATTTTATAAAGTGAAAATGTTAACAATTTGATTAATTAATGAGATGGAAAAAATAGCATAGTCAACTACATCCTTTTGGTTTAGCTCAATAAGTTTGAACAGATTAATTCTAGAGTGAATATCATTAAGAGGTCATGGGTTTAATTTCCTCTTGGTTAGGAGTGAATGGTGTACAATTGCATTATTTACTTTGGGTGTCATTCATATGGTTGGAATTTACTTTTAAATAATTACAAATATTAGGTCAAATTTAGAAAGGTTGCTTAAGATTATGGCTTCCTTATTTGTAGCTCTTACATTAAAGTCTTGTAGAGAAATAATAATGCATTTATTCCTCAGATAGGAGATATGTTCTAAGCCATTGAAAGCACAACTTGTATTTATGTTATTTTTTTTTTGTAAAAGGTTGAGTTTATGGGTGCAAAATAACTTATTGCTAAGAAAATTTATTGAATACTAATGTTTGTGATTTCTAACCAAATGTACTAGTTGAAAGGATCTTTCTTGTGAAGCTTAACATGGGGAGTAAGGCCATGCTTTATGGATCAAGATATTCCTCCAAGACCTTTGTGAGAAGATTTTTTATTCCCTAGTGACCATAGAGTAAACCCATCCATATTAGGGACGTGAGATTCCTCATATTTCCATTTCCAAAACTAGAATAATGTCAAATTATTTAGAAGTCTAACTTAGCTTAGGACCCTTCCCCAATGGGGTGTGAGGAACATAAGATGGAATGCATGTCATATGACTATATGGAAGCATTAATAGCCACCCATTTGCAGAGGACAACATGCATGGAATTTACCACATTGAAGAGGAGGTCAATTGTGGCTCTAGACAAGACCGTGATGAGGGAGAGTAGTGACAAGTGTTGGAAGCATTCAACATCAACCTGTTTTTATGTCCAAGTGAGAGAACAATGAGGAATGACGTTATTGGTAAGGTTTAGAATGATGGACTTCCAAGGCATGAAAAAAGGTCCATGATCTTCGGGGTTTATGGCTATCCAATTTCATATTAGCATCCTTCTCATGATGATCTTCACACTTCATAAAATGGCCTCTCTGATTTCCCTCCACCTACACAATAGGAAACAAAGTAAAATAATATTAGGAATGGAAAAGAAAGAACTAATGTAAGGAGTTATGTGTGTTGAGGTTAGCATGGATTATAGGGTACCATTTCTAGTTTATGAGGTAGAACACCTCAAGAAAGAGGAAAAGGAATTAGAGACAGAGGAGGAACACCAACAGAATGAGAAGGGAAAGGGGGATAACCTAGCACAACACAACACCCCCAAAAGGACTCAAAACAAGGCCAAAATATAAAATCACAATACATAACACATGGTTTTAATGGTCAACACAATGTCACCATGGTCCAAAATCTAGACAAACTAGAGGAGAATCTTCATGGACAAATCTACCACCAACAACAAGCAAATAGACAAGGAATTGTGGCACATAATACCAAATACGTGATTTTGATGAAGCAAAAGCACCAAGTACTCTTTGACCCTAGACCTATACTGGCATACAAAGGAAATGATAACCTATGACATGCATTCAATGTTAGAGAAGAACAACCCCTTAATGAGTAGTATTTGGGATGAGTTGCAATGGAACAATGACACATACAAATTCTTTCTCAAATCCTTTTAAGGTTCAAAACATTATACATATGGTGATGCAAAAAAAAGGGATGAGGGAGAAATGAAAGACAACTAGGCTAGAGAGGTATCTTAGCAACCCATCTCCCTTGATGATTATAATGAATACCACAAAGAGTCTCTGGATCCTATTAGGGTCCTAACCCACACATAGGTAGAACAATATATTCAGATGTAATAAAGGTCAATATTAATAAGGCCTTTCAATAAAATAGAATAAGGTGGATGTAAGAAGACCTAATAGAAGCTTCCACTTCTAGAAGGATCTTCCTCTAGATGCTTCTTTTGATAGACATATTTAGTATAAATAGGAGTCGAGGGTATGAAAACCCTAGCTTGGAGATTATTGTAATAGAGCGTTGCTCAACTGGAGGTTGCCCCCTCGAAGAGGCCCATGAACATTGCTCTCTAAATCAAAGTGTTATTTATGTTGTTGTTCTTATATCATTTATGTGTTATTGTGGAGATTATTCTGGTTATATTATTGTTATTCTGCCATTTCTAGCATTTTATTTATGTTCTGCATACTTTTTATATCTGGTATATTACAAGTGGTATCAGAGCACTTTCCTTGGTAGAAATTGTGGGTAATTTTTTTTTAGGGTAGAGATGTATTCTGGCATCTTTAAGCCACAGAGATCTGTTGTTACACGCATAAACCCACGGTTGAGGGATTCATAAACGCAAGAAATACAAGTGGTTCTTAAGCGCACATCTGTTGGCCACCCTTGTAACCCCTGTTGGTACCCCTTCGAGTGGTAGCGCATTAGACAACACCTGTGTACGGATCGACCTAGATTTCTTGAAGCCCTCTTTAGATAAACCGATTGATTGCCTGACAACTATAGTGCCACCGAGAACAACACTCGGGAAGATACTCTCTAGTACCTAGGTGGTCAGGTAGTACGACTAAAGGTATGGTCTAGACTCCTTAGTTAGTGCCCTGATATATTGGGTCGAGTACTACTGTTGGAACCCGCTCGTATATTAGAGAGTTATATCATAGGGAAAACCCTTGTCTATAGAACCCTTGAATACCTAACCCTTGGGGGACAGAAACATAAACAAATTAAAGCAAACAAGATCTATTGCCACACAACTGTGTTCGGGTTGCCAAATCACTACACATTTCTTCATGGTTAAGCATTTGGGCATTTCATCACTGCAATATTCTTCAGACCGGAGTATAACTCCGCAGGTGTTAAAGTCTGGAATTGTTTTCACCATTATTTGAGACCTATTCCATTGGATTCACCTCTTCTCCCTTATCACCTTCATATATATAATTTTTCGGCAAAAATTTTGACCCCACTCGCCCCTTTTTTATTCCCTCATCCTCATGGCCCATACCCGTAGCCAAGAATTGGAATCTCGCTTCAATACCTTGCAATCTAGTCTCACCGAGACCCAACAAGAAGTGAAACAACTCAATGCCAATGTTGTTGCCATCAATACAACCATGTATTCCTCAATGGAGGAATTCAAACAAGAACTGACCACCCAGCTTGAATCTGTCTTTTCATCACTCTGCACCAAACTGCATATCCCTACAGATAACCCTTCCTTTGACTCACCTCCACATACTGACGGTGAAAATTCCTCTCATTCCCATAACTTTCAGCACCATCACTTTCAATGTGACCTATGCTTTTCGCAGGTGGATGTGACCAAATTTGATGGCTCGGACCCCACTGGTTGGGTAACCCAAATGGAACATTATTTATCTTAATACGACATTACAGATGACTTGGCCAAACTCCAGTATGGTGTTCTCCATCTATATCAATAACGTTGGCAATGGTGGCAATGGAGAAAAACTTCCCGTCAAGGGTATATTGCTTGGACACACTTTGTGGCAGAGCTTTATGAATTCTTTGACACTGCCACCAACCATTTGGGTCGTTTGACAAAGTTGAAACAATCAGGAATAGTGGAAGACTTTATAGATGCCTTTGAGTGCCTGGCTTTTCGAACAAAGGGCATGTCTGATGCCTTTTTCTGAGAGTGTTTTATCAGTGGCCTCAAGGATGAGATTCGGGCCCATGTCCTCATGGCTCGGCCTCAGAGTTGGGTTGAGGCTACTAAAAGAGCTAAAGAAGCACAACAAGTTGTATCTTCTCAAAACCGAAAACCCTTCTTTATCCCTCGCCCTAAACCCGTAAATCCCACTACTCCCTTCGCCCCACTAAAGATCCAAAAATTGACCAGGGCTGAAATGGTTGAACGCCAACTCAAAGGCCTTTGTTATAATTGTGATGAAAAATATTTCCCTGGCCACAAGTGTAAGGAACAAAATCTTTTTATGGCCATCTCCAAGGATAATTCAGAAGAGGATGTTGAAACCCCCCTTGTGTCTGAGTCACCTGAAACCACTGACATAACCCCTCCCTCAGACCCTCCCAAAGTAGAACCGGTCATTTCCCTCAATGCTCTCAGTGGCTTCTCCGCTCCCCAAACCCTCAAGCTAATCGGTTACATCAAACATCGGAAGCTCATCATTCTGGTTGATAGTGGAAGCACCCTTAATTTTATTCATCGCCACATTGCCCAAGAAACTCATTGCTACATCCATGTCGTCAACAATTTCCAAATCATGATTGCCAATGGTGGTTCCATAAAATGTGGAGGGCGTTGTGAAAATTTGCGTCTCCAAATTGGTGACTACCACCTTAAATCTCATATGTTTGCTATCGACATGGGCGGTTGTGACATTGTGTTGGGTGCAGACTAGCTAAGTACTTTGGGCCCCATTCTCATGGATTTTAAGGAATTAACCATGCAATTTGACCAGGAGGGCCACCAATATAAATTCCAAGGCATCACCATTGGTTCACCTGAGATCATTAGTTCCCATCGCATGGAAAAGCTGCTCAAAAAAGGTCATTCTGGGGTTATTGCCCAACTCCATGCCATACAAGAAACATAGACACCCTTGGTGCCGCAAGACCTCCAAGCCCTCCTTTATCAACATCAAATGGTATTTTCCACTCCCCAAGGACTCCCTCCTTCCTGTGGTGTTCATGATCATTCTATTCCCCTTGTACCCTGAAGCCTTCCTCCCAATATCTGTCTGTATCATCACCCCTTTTCACAAAAAAATGAAATTGAGAAAATGGTCCAGGAACTCCTTAATGCAGGCATTATCCGCCCTAGTACGAGCCCCTACTCTTCTCCTGTGATCCGGGTCCTGAAGAAAGAAGGTTCTTGGCGAATGTGTCCTGACTTTCGTGCCCTCAACAAACTGACCATTAAAGACAAATTTCCTGTTGGATTACTGAGAGGGGGGGTGAATTAGTAATAGAGAAATTTAATCCCTTTTATCCATATAATCCAAGTGCTATATCAATGAAGCATTATTATCCAATAACTGCAGAGTAAATAAGCAATGAACAAATGAACAATCATACACATACACAGTACACCAGTGTTTTACGTGGAAACCCAAATCGAGAAAAAACCACAGAATGTTTTTTCTTATATATCTTGAAGAATTACATTCATTGGAAGCACCAACTTCCTTTGTTTTCCAGATGCAACTAGAAGGAGGCTCCAACCCCCTAGTTTCTCAGGCTACAACCTGAGGGAAGCTCCAACTCCCCAATTCTCTAGCTACAACCAGAAGGA
>ML791252.1:609056-650045 GCA_009831015.1 Picea engelmannii
CTAATTTTCTTTCTGTTAACTGAAATTGCCAACAAAAAGTTCGCATCTAATCCAGCAATTGCAGTCCAATGCTCTAGCTTCCCCAGGGTACTCTTGGCTCCATGATGAGCTTCGATACAAAGGTCGTTTGTATTTAAGTAAACAATCCAAGCTTAAATCCACGGTACATTCTGAGCTTCATGCTACACCCACAGCGGGGCACTCCGGGTTCACCAAAACCTATGATAGGGTCAAACGTTCTTTTTTCTGGGATGGTATGAAATAGGACATATGTAATTTTGTCGCTAAATGTGATGTGTGTCAATGAAACAAGGGAGAAACAGTCAAATCTTCGGGCACACTACAACCACTTCCAATTCCACCTGCTATTTGGAAGGATATCTCTATGGATTTTATTACCGGCTTACCCAAATTGGGAAATAAATCAGTCATCATGGTGGTTGTTGATCACCTTTCCAAGTATGCTCATTTCTGAGCTCTTCAACACTCGTTTATAGCGTCCACGGTGGCTCAAATTTTCATGGATCAGGTCTTCAAGCTTCATGGCATGTTTCACTCTATTGTTTATGACCGCGACCCAAGTTTCACAAGCAATTTTTGGCAAGAACTATTCAAGCTACAAGGCACCCAATTGCATCTCAGCACCACTTATCATCCCCGGACTGATGGTCAAACGAAAGTTGTCAACAAGTGTTTGGAAACATATCTGAGGTGTTTTTCCTCGAAAAATCAAAATTAGTGGGCTCAATGGTTACCCCTAGCTAAATGGTGGTACAACACTTCCCGACATACAACTACACACATGACTCCTTTTGAAGCGATATATGGACAAAATCCACCTTCAGTTCTCTCCTACTTACCAGGTGCCTCAAAACTCCAGGCGGTTGAGCACACACTTACAGTTCGAGAGGCTATTCTCCGTGCCCTCAAAGAGAATTTGGTCATGGCACAGAATCACATGAAGCAACAAGTAGATCAAGGTCGCTCTGAACGTCAATTTGCATAAGGGGATCAGGTGTTTCTTCGACTATAACCTTACAAGCAAACTTCCTTCAAGGCTGAGCATTGTCAGAAGCTAGCGCCCAAATTTTATGGTCCTTATACAGTTCTCAAGCATGTGGGACAAGTAACCTATCAATTATCTTTGCCCAGCCATTCGAAGCTACATCTTGTTTTTCATGTTTCATGCTTAAAGAAGGTGATTGGAGCTAAGTGCCAAATTCAAACCAACCTTCCCGAGTTAGTTGAAGAAGGATCCATTTGGCTACAACCATAAGTAGTTTTTGACCAACGTGAGCGTCGCCTGCGTCAGAGAACCATCAAGGAAGTGCTAGTCTAGTGTAAAGATACAACTCCAACAGATGCCACTTGGGAACCAGCTACCATTCTACAACAATTTCCACATCTCAAGCCTTGAGGACAAGGTTGTTTTTAAGGGGGGCGGACATGTTAGGGTCCTAACCCGCACATAGGTAGAAAAATATATTCAGATGTAATAAATGTCAATATTAATAAGGCCTTTCAATAAAATAGAATAAGGCGGATGTAAGAAGACCTAATAGAAGCTTCCGCTTCTAGAAGGAACTTCCTCTAGATGTTTCTTTTGATAGACATATTTAGTATAAATAGGAGTCGAGGGTATGAGAACCCTAGCTTGGAGATTATTGTAATAGAGCGTTTCTCGACTAGAGATTGCCCCCTCGAAGAGGCCCATGAACATTTCTCTCTGAATCAAAGTGTTATTTTTGTTGTTGTTCTTATATCAATTATGTGTTATTGTGGAGATTATACTGGTTATATTACTGTTATTCTGCCATTTCTAGCATTTTATTTCTGTTCTGCATACTTTTTATATCTGGTATATTACAGATCCCCTCTATATCTAAGGCTTTATTCATCTGTTTTTATTTTGTTGTCACAAAAACATAGGATTTAGTGGCTAGGAGCCAAGCTATATCCAGTCATGTTTTCTTTTTTTACTACTAGGATTTAGTGGCTAGTGGCTAAGCAAAACCCACAACTATATTTTTTTTGTTTCTACTAGGGCATGCTCAAAGTTTTTCAAATTTGATTATGGCATTATTCAAGCCAATGGACTTAATAGACCATTATAGAGGATTCATTCTAAGGGTTTCTCAACTAAATTATCCAAAAAAATATAAATATTTTAATATATGGCACTGTATGTAAATAGCTAACCTGAACTTATTTACAAAAATTAATCAACTTAGGACCCTTTCTCCATGGATATCCTTGACAATATGTTGACCATGAATTTATTCCCTAGTGACCATAGAGTAAACCCCTCCATATTAGGGACGTGACATTCCTCATATTTCCAAGTTTCCAAAACTAAAATAATGTCAAATTCTTTAGAAATCCAACTCAACTTCGAACCATTTCTTCATGGATATCCTCAAAAATATGTTATCCACATTATAGATTGAAATGTTAGTGCAAACATCAATAGTGAGACAACTTGAACTTAGCTTTGTGTTCCTTTGAAATTAAAAATTATACTACCATCAATCATAATTCATAGTTCAATTCAATGGTTGAATAATTGAAATTGGCAAGCAGATGGATAAGATATATGTTGTAAAACATGTAATTACATACGTATAACACTTGGAAAATAAAGTGATCTCTCGTATTTTGTCTAAGAAAGAGAGCTCTTCATTGTTGTTGCGAATAGTGATAACGTTGGAGGTTTTAATGGTAGGGTGAGGATGTTTTCCCTTCTTGGTTTTGTTAGTGTGAATGGGGAGGAGTTGAAGGCTTTGTTAAGCAATAGATTTACTAGATAAGGGGAATTGTATCTTCTTGGGTTAGGGTCAAGCAAAAGTGATAGAGTGCAGTAAAAAGACTATTGTTTTGCATTGAAATTTATACTTATTCTTATTTCGTATTATGATAGGCCAATTTAAAGTGTTTTTTATGTTGCAATTGCACCCTACCAAATTTTCACAAGACCAACTCCACAACCATAAAAACTAGTCTTCCTCGGTAGCAATAGATTCAATTTTTTCAGTTTCCTGTGCTAATTCCTTTTGCATTGGTCCATCAATGGTATGATTAATGTCAAATAACCTCACTCATCTATCAAGATAAGTTTATAAGTTATGTCCACAATGACATCACCTCTTATAATTTTTTCCAATTTGACAATACACTACATGATTGTAAGAGCAAATCATTTGATCACGACTCACAACAACTGAATAGTGATATTTTTATGGCACAATTAAGAGTCACACCAATAAATTTAGATATAGATAACAAGATCACATGATTCATTCAACTCCAAGCTTTTAATACATAATAATATCACTCTCATATACTTGTTGTTTTTTTCCTTGGAAAAAAACTCATTACTTTTTGCTAGCTATAAAAATTAAAGATGTTGCATATGTTATCTCTAGCATTCAAAATACTTATTGTCAAAAGGACTTTCTTTCAACTAATCTATCTGTTGACGCTGCCAAGATCTATAACACCCCAGTTTTGATACTCAATGTAGCATTGTATAATTGTAAGTATTATGAATGGCCATGAGGGACTAAGCGATGTAATATGTAATCATTGTACATTGAAAAATAATAAAATGAAATACATCACCAGTTGCTAGACTAGTAAGGACCAAAGTAATGGGAGGCTATGATTCCATAAGAGATGGGGCATGATGTGGGTTTTGAGGGGTTTCCACATGCCTTGAGTCTTAAGCCATCTTCATAAATCACTTTTTCATTTAGGCATTTATCCCTTTGACTTATTGAACAATCAATCATTCAATTCATGCAATAAGAGGTTGGGTGAGAAATTGAGCTCACTCAGTTATGACAACATGGTTTGAGTGTAATCATCCTTGGGGGAAGAGTAAGATTCAAGCAAGCATGGGAAAAGAAGAAATTCAAGTAGGACGGAAGACATTTTTTACAGTTAGCAAGAAGTGAGTAAAACCATAGGTGAGTGCTGGAAATGAGTAGGTAACCGTACTGGATATTGAAGATAACTTGTTGAACATGGTATTTATGTTGAGAATGAGGTTTTTATGCCTATGAGTGATTTCTGGTGAGAAATTACGTGAAGATCCTATGTAAAGGATATTGTGAGCACTCTTTTTGTAGCTACATTTCCTAGAGCCCCCAATAGAGAGATTCCTAGCGAGTCTGTGTTGGAGCCTTAGAGGGGATGGAGATTCTTTGAGGAACTATGGTGTAGAGAAGGAAATCTCATCCCTTGGGTTGTGAAGACTGATGGGGAAGAGAGTTGGGTAGTTGGAGTTGTTATAGGAGTCATTTCCATTGTGTTTTAGTGAGATTTGAGTTGTTATAGTGGAATGTAGACACCCGTAGGCGCATGTTCATCCTTTTGTACTCACAGCCCTAGCTCGGGGGTGACTTGTTAATGAGAGAATTGGAGTATCATAATTTATGGTTGGTTAGAACACCCTTCATATGCATTCGATTGTGTAAAACATTTTTGAAAGATAAGTGTTTTGACCATTGTGTGTCATGTACAGTTTTAATGTTATGGTTGAATGTTGCATTTACTCTGTATTTTGTATGTATGGATGTTGTTGTGTGTGTTTAATTACATGAGTTCACGAATTTAAATTTATTGATAATTGCATGAGATTTTATGTTGTGTTGTGTATATTTATGCATTTGAATCGGTATGTTAGTTAGTTTAGTAGTAACGTGGCCCAACAAGGGAGTTGGGTACATTACAAAATCTCTTCTAGAAAAGGAAAATTACATTTTAATATTCTCATCATCATATACCTATTATTAGTCATGATATAACTATGCTTTCACTATTCCAACAAAAAACATATATAGGTTGTCAACTAGATTTCATAAACCTCCTTACATATTAAAATCACAATACACAATCCTTTAAAAGAAAACAAAAATCTACATCAAAATCATTACTTGCATGATCAAAGTCCACTTGTCCTTTACATACTAAGATAACATGGTAAATTATGGGACAAAGCCTAGCATTGGCCTCTTTGAGTGAATAGTCCCATTCATGTTCTCCATAAAAAAAAACCTAAGAAGGGTTGCAACAATAGACCCTCCTTAGATAGAACATCAATTTCAGAGCTAAACTCTCAATAAACATGTTGAAAGAAAATATTATGAAATGACAACTCCAACCTATTTAATTTCTCAAATATCAATTGTAGGTGCATGTTATCCAACAAAAACTTGGCTACTATCCAATTGGTTATCAAAGTTGAATAACCAAAGACTCGAAGGTCCAAAACCCCCTCCTTTACTATTATTCTTATCAAAACTTTCAAAGAAAATAGTTTTGTGCAGTTGTTTGAAACTACCCTACTACAAATTTGAATTTCAACCAATGGGAATCATTGAGATAAAGTATGGTTCCAACACCACTCATTGCTTGATCTTCTTGTCTAACCCCATGAAAATAGCTACATCCCCCAGTATTTGACATTGGAAGATTAACAAATATCCTATATTTGATTGGATTTATAGTAACTTTAAAATTTGAAATATCTACCTAATTTGGAAGTGCACTAAAAGGGGGGAATATACTTCCTTTAAAATATTTATGAGTTCCTAGCAAGCCCAAAACCCCAAGATAACACTATTAGTAGTGCTCTACAGGCCTTTAGTTCCTTCTTTTGAATCCAATTTTTCAATCGTTCTTCAAGTGATATCCCTTGCCACCCATCATTCAACCATGTTATTGCTTCCATATCCAACTAGACCTCACTTGAAAATGCACATTTAACTAATAAATGATCTATAGTTTTTAAGGCTTGCTTGCACATAGTACACCATCTAGGTCCATTGATGACCCATTTTTATAGGACCTCCCATGTTAACTCCTCATTTATTAAGGAAAGGAACATATAAACTTTGGCTTTGAGTGGAGCTTTGAGTTTCCACAAAGCCTTCCATCACCAAACTACTCCATCTTGTGTATCCTCAACAAACACATTACTTTGTGCCCCAGCCTAGGAGTACAAATCCCCAAGGCTATATTATTTGACCATACTAGGGTCTTCCTCCTTTTTAAGTGTAATATGGTTCTTCTACATATGAACAACATAACCCCTCCACTTCTCAGCTTCCACCTTAGATAGAATTAACTCTTTTGCATTTTTCCAACCCTGAGACCACGATGTAGTAGTGATAGGATCAATAACCTAATCAATTTTAAGATTACCTTGATTTTTCAAAGTGTCAATCAACTCCTCATATATTATATAGCCTTCTCCATGCAAACCTATGGATATGATCCTATCCTTAATTTATCCCCTTTGTCAATTTCCCAAGCTAGATAGTTACCCACTAAGGAGAAGGATTGAACTATGGCCTTCCAAAACATTGACACTTTTATAATAGGTTTAATCTCTTGTCTAATCCATTCTTTCATTGAAAAATGTTCTATATACTTTTAAAAAATCACCTACCTCCATAAGCCATCCTTAAAAATCAACCTCCTTAAGCTTTTGGTTGCTAGAGACTTCCCAAAGAAGTGGATTTTCTTAGACCCCACCCACCTGCCTCTTTAGGCTTGGCCAATGATTTCCACTTTACTAGGGGTGTGTCATATGTTTTTGCTTTTTCTATCTTGAGGAATTAAAAGCGTACCTTCTTGGTAGTTTCAAGAACCCCTTTTAAAATATAAGCCAAAGTGTGTCAATAAACATGTATGGCCTATGAGATTGTCCTAAGTAATATTGATATTCTTGTAAGGGACAACCATTTGTTACAACACATCTTAGTTCTTTTTTCTACCTTCTTAATCAACCACTTCCTATATCTCTTCCTATAGTTTAAACAAAATCCCTAGGTAACTAAAAACTTCCTATAGGTCCACCTTCTTAAAGGAAAAAATCCCAAGAGTTCTTCTCTCATGATCCTCCTCCACTTTGTTAAAGGAAATGGAATATTTCTACAATTTTATCTCCATGCTTGATGATGTACTACACATGCCAAAAATACCCTAAGTTTATCTACATATTTTCTAGAACCTATTGAGGGGGTTGGATTCCCTCTAGCTCAACAATAGGAATCACACCCGAAGATGAGGCTCAATTAGACTCGTCTTCGTTTGGAGTAGTGTGATTCTCTGGATTTGTGATTCGACAAGTTTTCGATGGGATTTAATGATCATATATTTGTTTCTGAATGTTCCTTTCAAACTATTTATGTCTTTTAAATGATTATTTCTTTTTTGTTTTGATGCAAGAGAATAAGATTATTCTAAAGAAGACTGATTTTTTTTAAAGAAATATGGGCCCAGGATAACCTTTAGCCAACGATATGTAAACAATACCTACAACTGAATAATTCAAGCAATAATACTATGAATCATCAACCATGAAATAATCTTTCAAAAACATAAATAAATCACATGCATGCAAAAATACATAAGAAGAAGATTAGCAAGAAATAATTCTAAGTTGTACTTATATGTAACAAATTAAAACACAACTATTTTCACCAACTTTCATTAAAATATCAATCAATCACTCAAGATAACTCAAAAGAATAACGATCTTACTGAATTCATGTAGTCGTTAAACAAAAGCAGAAACAATCCATAGATCTGGCTCTCATGGAACTTCTCAATTAATTGTAGTGAGAAATAGTTCTTCAGGCCAAGTAAGAAATTTCATGCAAAAACCATAGACCCTTTTTCGCATGGTCAATTCCCTTATTTATCAAAATTGAAATGTCTAAAAATAGCTTTAAAGTCTAGTCTAACTAAATAAAACATATAGCGATGTGGACTAATTCACGTGTACTCCTACAATCATATTTCAGTTGCTTAGGTGATTACTCCAACGGGTTTACCTTATCATATTCGGACCATCGGGCGAAGAGATTTTCACATGTGTGTGTAAGGGAATCGGTACTGATCCATTGGGGTGCTTAGCACCTCCTTCATTTCCATAGTGTGTTGTCTAAACACATACAGCCTAGCAACCATGTGTTGTAAAACCACTGATGCTTTCATTGGTCCTTCCATGAATCTCCTAACATGTCCTCTCACCCTGGTGGTTATTTGAAGGACCTTCAACTCATATTGTTGGTCCCGAACCACATGTTGTTTCATAATATCTTTGAGGTCTCAAAAATTTTCTAGTGAGCCAAAATCAGGGAGTTGAATCTCTCTCATTTTCTCATTTATTTCCTCCAAGCTCCTGAGACATTCCTCCCATCTTTCCTGCATTTTCCATTGTGGTTCAACCACCGCTTAGGTCTAGTATTCAATTTCTCTTTGTATTATTTCTATGTTATTCCCAATGAGAATTCTGACACCATGCTCCTCCCCTCCTCGTCCATTTTGGATTTTTTGAACGTATTCAATCTAAGCCAGGGATTTGTGCACCCATTAAGACCACCTCAACATATCTTTGTGTGCCACCAAGGCTAGAAAAGTCTCCTTCTAATAATTTACAGTTTTGGCCATGAAATTGTCCCTTTCCAACTTATACCTGCTATATTCTTCCATGAATTATTCCTTTAGGACTATGATTTCTTGAGTGGTATTATGATAATACTCAACCTTATGTCTGAGATGTTCAAGCTCTCTTCTCATGGCCTCTACTTCTCTTTAATATTATTTGGCTCCATCGATGGTGGCACCGGATAAGGCCATCCTTGCCCCCAACAATTCACTTACCTTGGATTTCTTAGCATCAAACATGGTCTCCTCAGTAGTTACAATTACAACATTGTCCAAGGTAAGATTTCTCTTCTTGCTTGTTGTATTCACCAGTAACTGTCTTTTCCAATCATATGCTATAGCCTCAATGTTTTCCACTTCATCTATAGGCTCTGGTATATGTTGGCCACCCCATGCCAGCATATTTCCTAGGCTACCCGTAGTATGAAAATGTTTCAAGACAAGTGCCTTAACTTTATCAACTATTGATGCTTGACCTCTTAGTTTCCCTCTCTCTCCACATGTTGGTTACTCTTGGCTTGGTGCCATGGAAGGTTGATCTAAACTGTCGGTGGGTTATGTCCCTACCTCTATAGATACATATTTTGTTTTCTCTGGGATTGTAGTGTCTTTCGGTACATTTTTTGTTTTCACTGCTGGTAATTCTACTTCCTTAGGAAATGAAGTGGCTAGAGGGTTAGTTACAATTTCTACACTTAATGGATAGGTGATTTGTTCCTCATATTCATCCTTTCTTCCTACAACATCTTATTTATTTTTGTCATGATCTTCACCATTTTCATTGTCCTTTTCCTTAGAGGTGGTACCTTTCGAGCTATGCTATTAATCCCCATTTCTACCTTCTTCATCTTGAACATTTTCTTCTTTGTTTTGTGACTATGATCCTTGTTTTGTAGGTGTCACTACTTTCTTAGTTGTATTAGTTGTCACAACCCCTCCTTCTAGTTGTGCTCTTTTAAGAGTTGGACCTACTTCCTCCCCTTCCTTGGACTCATCTAAAATGGGAACCCCAAAAGTGTCCATCTCATCGTTATCATCATTATAAATCATTATTAAATTTGAAATTATAGGTGCCAAGACTGTTGTGTATGGTGCCCTGGTCAAACTCTCAGATCCTACAATTGTTCCCAGTTGCTCTATTTGCACCTGCCTTATGCATAATTATGTTTGAGTGCTAACCATTTCCTGTGTGATTCCTCCTTGAGGCCTCTGCTCAACCCCCCCTGTATTTGCATCTTCTTCAGTGCCCCTTGGTTGCTCTAATCCCTCTGTTTCTATGTTTTGCTCATCTTCACGAATTCTCATCTCGACTTTTGTTCGAAGTCTTTCTCCTCGAGGTCTTTCGGTTTGTGCTTGTACAACTGCTTCAATTGTTTGATTGATAAACTCAACATGTTCATCCATTGACATGGCCTTAAACCAAGTCAATTATGGAATGGATCTCCTTTGAAGCACTTTGTCCCAGTCCTATGCATTTTTCGTGAAGGCTTTGTCTTCAAATTTATCGTGTGCATATGGCCAATATGATACCACCTTCCCAGCATGTTTGGATACTAAATTCTTAGGGTCATTATTGCGGCATATGCATGTCAGGAACCTATATTTCAAGTGACTTAGGCCTTCTTGTTTTGCATGTGTGGTATCTTTTACAAAGTAGTATCCCACTTGGAAGCCATATGGGATGAAAGACCTCTTCTTTTAATTCACCAACGAAACATTGAAACCTTGCAAAATGGTTTGATAGCAAATTTCTCCTAGGACCAATCGGTCTGGCACATAGGTCAAAAACAGATGTGGAGCTCCAATGGCTCCAAATGTTTTTAGATAAGTACTTTTCTCCTCTAGATACCAGTGTCCAATCAGGGAGATTATGTATTTGGTTGACTTAGAGAGCCTTTGGCACTCTTGCTTGAAAATGATGAAGTGTAATGTGGCTAGAAACTCACCACATATCATGGCATAGTCTTTTTTGTACCTATTCTCCCATAGGGCACTAAAATATACATGCACAAGTAGCTTTGATACATGCCAACTGAAGCTCATTCCTGAAAAGATGCTTCTGGCACAAATTACATCTAGAAAATAAGATGTCATATAGAAGGAGGGTACATATCTTGGCTTTGGGTTTTGGGCTTGCTATATTCTGGTACTTAGTTGTTTCAAGATGATGGCTCCCAATTGAAAATACTTCCCGATATTGCCACAGTGTAGGCTAGGGGCATCCAAGATTCATAGAACCTAGATCAGTCTTTCTCCCCACATAAACAATATATCAATGCCATTAAATGCATGTAGGGCTCTCTTAGGTTCACAATACTATACCACCCAATAGCTCTATTTACGAATTTTGTGTCGTCTTTCCACCAGGAAGCTAGCAGTTTGTTGGTATCATTCCTTTCATAGAATTTAACCACGAAATCATTGTTTAGCCTAAATTTCGGTTCCTTGAGCTTATAGTATTTTTCTATTTCTACTGGAAAAAAAAAATCCACACACTTCCCTTGCACATCATTTATCAAACACTTATTGGCATCTGTGTGACCGATTATCCATTCTAAAGCCTCCATGTAAGGTAAGACAAGGGTCCTCGAGGAAACCATGTGCAATAGGGAGTGTTTGATGTTCATAAAAACTTGGTCATCTAGGATTCTAACTTCTGGGTTACTGTGGGGTGTAAACTCTGGAAAATCTGAGTGATGTATTTTTTTATACAAATCATTCTAGGTGGGCAGAAGTACCTTGGATGTGGTGCCCGAATCAGTGTATTTATACAACGATGGCTGAGTGAAAACCTTCTTCTGGAGCATCTGAATCACAAGTTTTACCTTTGAAACAGGCTTCGATTCTTCAACAGTGGCTGGACTCAAAGCTTCATAAGTCTATATGTTCTTCCGGTTGGGTGTTTTTGGGGGACTATCAAGTTGTCAGTCTTCGCGACGACATTTTACTGCACATAACCCATAGTTAAATTCGCAGCTTATCCACAATTGTGAGAAATGCAACAATTATCAAACTGACATGTATACCTAGATAAACAATAAAAAATTAAACTCACATTTACCGGTTTCAATCACCACACTTGGAATTTCAGCAATATCCAAGCTATACTATGTGCAACATCTATTTCTTAGAAGTTCTTCGCTAGAGGATTTCTCTCAAATGCTCAATTGAAAGAATGCATAAGTTAAGGAATGGTTGTGCTCATATACCCTACCTTCTATCAATCAAATATGTCATTTACACTCGTTGAATACGATGAAATCTCTAAAATCTCAGAGGCTTGAATGGAACACCTGCGACAAGTTCGACATTAATAAGTTACGTCAAACAACGACGCAAGGAGATCGTTATCTTAGTTCATTGGTATTTTTAAATCATTGTGATTTGGCACATAGTGACATCTTTGTCAAGGTTCAGGGATGTGAGCTAATCGATAGTTCGAACTTGTTTCGTGTCATTGTCTATCCACCGATCCTGACAAAACATTACGTAGAAAATTTCTCCTTTTTGTTTATCGTAATGTAGCATGTTTTTCAAGGTGGTGATGTGGCACATGAGTCATGCAACATGTTTATTGGGAGTGTTAAATATGACGTGGCATGTTTTTAATTTTCCATCATATGGTGATATAACCGGATGTGGATACGATTTTGGATAAAACCTACGTGAACAACCAATTGCTCGTTTGGGCTCTCAACGGTCAGGATCAACAGACAATATAATATAGATGGTCCAGATTAAAATCTCACCTTTAACGAATTCGGCTATCAATGCAATTTTGTATGAGTTGAAAAGGGTAATTTGGGAGAGTGAATGTTCGACACCAATAGAACATCAAACCATCGACATGGGGACTTTCCTTATCGTATTTTCGCAACAGAGCACACTTCTTTTCGACGACTAATGAAGTATCAGTGTCGGCAAAGATACTTACCTCTTCAATTTTCGCAAACCACAACGTGACTTTCGGATGACCGATGAACTTCATTGACGTTGGAAAGACTTCATGTCGTTTACGTTTTCTGACTTTGTCACAATATTTCTCCACACATCGATGAACTTAAGAATCGTATGGACTGACGTGGCATAGTTGGCATAGCCATATATGGTTACTTTGATGATGTGGCAATATAGAATTCCATGCGGCATATGACATGTCAAAGATGATGTGGACATTCATCAAGCCTAGATCAAGCAAATATCAATTTCGGTGTAACAACGCCCTCTACTCAAGGATTCATGGTTATACAAATAAATTGTTAATCACATAAATATGTTACTGTTACTCTTTCTTATTTAAGTAAATTTTTTTCCGCTTCAGTTATAGATGTGGATGTGTATATATAAATATATGCTTATTCTTTATTCATAAAAAAAAATAACATAAATTAATTGTTTACAGTGAATAACAGTAAAGAGTAATAACAATGAAATACTTCTTGAAGAAGGAGGTTGTCCTGCTGCAACTGCTTGCCTGAAACTACCCAAAATGTCCTGCCTGAAACTGTTTCCTCCCAACCAGCTAGGAACATAGCCTTTTCGGCTCCCTAGCTCTAGGAAATTGGATTTCCTGGGCCCCAAGCCCAAAATCCCAGTAACCAGTCCACTAGCTCCAAAACTCCTCCAGGATTTTCCTCCAATTCTCCTCAAATCTCCCTTCCCCTCCTCTGAAAATTCCCCTTCCCCAATGCACCCAACACCCTTCCTTATCCCCCTCCATCCAACTACTCCCTCCCCCTCATAAATTTTCCATCTGCCTTATCTTTGTCATTAATTATTTATCCTCCCTTAATAAAATAAAATAATAATTATTTTGATTGTTGCATTACTAAATTTAAAAGATAATTAAAAAATTCCTTCAACTCAATTATTAATTGAATTAAATTAAACTAAATTAATCATAATAATTAAAAGTACTTAATTGGGTGTTACATTTGGGTATCAATGACCAAGATCAACTCAATGTTGGTGGCGAACGACCACGTCACTTTGCTAGGTTCGGTACATTGGCGTCAATGATCTTAAAGCTTACCTCTACAAGCTTCGCAATGGTCAACGATCGACGTTGACGACCGATGAACATCAACGATCAGCGAGTGTGCTTGCCTATTATGGGTTTCACATATGGAAACAGTTGATGCCTCACTGTCGACGATTGGAAAATTTTCCCTTCGGGGATCAGGAGAGTCAGGACTTTTGACAAGTTTTTCCACTTATCTTCAAAATAACTAAGTCATAAACCCCTTTCTCTCAAGACTGAAACTAATTGTGATTTCTTCCTTTGGATAGTTATTCAAATTAGGCTTGGGATACAACAAAATGAGCAGAAGCCATTCAAGAGAAAGTCTTAAAACAAGTTATGATTAAACAAAATCAAAGTCTGGAAATGAAAATGAAGTAAAGCAGTATCGAAAAATTCTAGGAATTTTGAGGGTGTGTTGAGTGTTCAACAGAACCATGATAGAATAGAAACAATTCATCTACAAATAGAAGGTGAGTCACGTAGAAAGAAACACTTATATTAATACCACCTAAGGCACTTGATCTCTTAGCTTATATCATTTTCCTACTTAACCCTCATGCAATAATTAAAAAAAAAAAAAAAAATTAAGGTGACGAAGAGTAGCCTTGCCTTAGTCCTCTGCTTGGCCTGAAAAAATCTCATGCAAAGCCAGTAATAAGTATTGCAAAGGAAACAAATGATAAGTATCCCATGATCTAGTTCACCATGTAGACCCAGAAACCAATGTGGATTAGGATAAGCATGAGATACAACCAATTAGGTCTATCATGGGCCTTGGATAGCTCCAATTTTTTAATCATATCGTGTAGCCTCTAATTTTTAATAGAATGTAACCCTTCTTGATCCACTCCTATAACTTCATTAATTTGCCTCCCATGAACCGAAACTGTTTTTTTTTAAATTAACCATGAAATTATTATTTTTTACCCTCACAACAATAATTTTATTAATCATTTTGTGAATACAATTACAAAGAGAGATAGGCCTAAATTCCTGGAAGGATGAAGGATTGTCCTTTTTAGGTATAAGGGATACAAATATAGAGTGAAAGGCCCTTAACACTTTTCCTATTCTCCTGGTCTCCTCCACCACTCTTAAGGGGTTGGCTCTCTTTTACAAAAGGGCAAACATTTCTCACAATAAGTGGCTTATTTCCCCAATAAGGGGATTACAAAGTTCTCCTAAAAAGGGGATTATCTCCTTTTTACAAACATGTATAACACTTCATAAGCAAGCCTACAACTTGCTTATTCTCCTTCAAAGAGATTACAACATCCTTCCTCTTTTCTAAGAGAAAAATGGACTTTAAGAGTTTTACATTATTGAGAACTACCTCAACATTCTAAGAAGAGAATAAATCTCTAGATCTAATAAATTAGGATCTGGCCACAATTCAAGGGATAGGTTGAGGAAAAATCTCAACCATGCCCATGAATATCTCAACATTCCCCTTAGAATAGGAAACTACAATGCTACATATCTATCACACTTACATTAATTTCCTATTATTTTAGAAATGAAAAATACAAAAGCATATAAGCTCAAAATATGTATTAATCATTTCATTTCTTTATTTTCATCTTTTTTCCCAAAACTTCAATGAGCCATATATTTTGCATACGAGGTCCATTTGACATCCTTCCAATTTGCATTGGAAATCTCTATACGAGATTTTCACTCTGCAAACCATTCTCAATAGAAATTAGGACCAGCTTGAATTTTATAATACGAAGTTCCTCCTGGATCGTTGGAATAATTATGGAATTTTTTTGTGTTTTCATCCCCATTTTCTCATCACAAGGTCTTAATTTTCAATCTCCATTGGGCTTCATCTTCCTCTAACAGATTCCTCTTTGTCTATTCCAAAATTTTCAAGAAAACTCTTGAGTTCTCAAAAATGCCTGGATAATCCTGAGCATAAAATTCTACTATTTGTTCCTCAATAATTACCAAAGCCTCCCCATCCCTTTGCCTCTTAGCATATTCCTAACTTACCACTATAGTCTTTACCTTTCTTAAGTTTACTATAGAGTGGAGGTTGGCATACTCCTTTGAAGATTCATCAAACTTTACCCATTCTGATTGAACAAGTTTTAAAAAGGCCTCCTCCAACCATTTTGAACTTAATTTAAAGGAACTGATGGGTTTCTAAGCCTCCTCAATTTGCAACATGATAGGGAGGTGATCAAATTGTTAAAATAATGTAACTGCAAAGTGTATTCTTATTATTATTTGATATATTATTCATTGGATCAATCCCCATTGTGGATTGATCATGTCGGCTATTGTATAAGGACCAAATCCCCTTTTGTGGATTGGTCATAATGTAATTGTAAAAGGCAAAAGAAGAAGTCGGTCCCAGAATATATCAAGAGGCCCCGAAATATAATAAAGGTGGTTATAACCACCCAGTTTGAGAAGTCGACCCTATCAATGAAGAGACACTTCACACGTGCCAAATTTGTATAAATAAGGAGGCTAGCACCTCACTTAGACACACACCTCACTTGCTCATTGAGAGACAAGTTTCAGAATTGCAGTTGGAGAAGAGAGAGAGAGAGAGAGAGTGGCGCATCTTTGGGAGAAAATCTTCTGTATTAGCTTGAGTTATCTCTTGGCATTGTATTGGCTATCTATAATAAGGAATTTTTGCTAGGTTTTCTTTCCCTAGAGGATTTCCCAAGATAAATGTTGTGTCTCTTGTGATTGTGCATTTCTCAGCGATCGTGTCTTATGTTGATGTTATCTATTGAAATGCAAAGAACTATAATAATGGCTTAAACATTAACATGGTATCAGAGCCAAGCTGAAGAGAGCATCTTTCATAAGAGTGAAAAACGTCACTGTTGTCGTACATGCAAATTAGGGATTTTTTATGGTGAATCTTTTCAGCCCTAAAACCATCTATAAAAGTGCGACCTTCCCCAAGGATCATTTTGGCACCTTCAGCGCACCTTTTCAGTGGCTAGATCTCCCAGAAAGTGAAACCCTAGTTTGAAAAAGTACCAGAAAATCAGAGTACCAGAAGTACCAAAAAACCAGAAGCACCAGTCCAGAAATCCGCAGATCAAGTTTGAGGGGGTAAAAGTTGGATTTTCAAAAATCTGACTGCACCAGCTTACTCACTTCAGCTCAGTGCATCTATCCCCTGGATTAGAATTTCAAAATTCAAATTTTGAAAAATTAGGGTTTCCTCATAAAATCCTAAGTTGCAGTTGCAGTCTCAGAACCAGTTGCAGTTGCAGTTGTACTACCAATTGTCGTCACCCTTGAAGTTTTAAAGAGTTGGTAATGATTATCGTTGTTGCCAAATGGTGCCACCATCTGCAAATGCTATCAGAGGTATGTACTCACATATGTTTAAATGGTTAAACTTTAAAGAGTATTTGCAGGAGAAGGGATCTCTTGCCATGGATCCAAAAGGATCTCAAGATCCAACACATTCAGATGAATGATGCAACTCAGGTGTGCTTATTCTGATATGCATCTATTTGTTATGACACTAGTTTGATCATTTTTGCATGTTGTAGCTATGACCATCATTCTAACCTTTGATCAAAATCTAAGTCAAGGTATTAGATGGATTAAAAGTTGAGATCATAGAAATTATCCTCTAACAAAACCTTTTGTCAAGATAACGTATTGTCTTAGTACATAAGACAGGTTGAAGAAAGCACTCGTCATCTTGAGTGAAGGAGACTCAGAAGAAAAGCAAGCACTCATTCCTAAGGACAAGGCTCCAGGTTTGATTAATCAAGTTGATAAGATTCAAAGGTACACATGACAAGTTGATGACTATAGTTGAGATAGCAGTCCTTGAAAATTATTATACTTGATAGCATGTGAGCATATAGAAGAAAATTCCTTGCCTGATACAACTAACACCTCCTCTAGGAGAAACCTTGTGTGTTAGTTCCAGATTGCCATGGAAGAATGTTTGATCACAACACTATGAGAGTGTTGACCTCATTTTGTATTGTATTCCTTACCTTTAATCTTTGCTTTAGATAAATTACAAGTGATAGCTCTAAAGGAGCTACTGTGATGATTGTTCGTGCTATTGCTTTATATTATCAAAAGGATATTATTCTTGCTTGTTGTTTTGTTGACCTTGCTCCAGGTCACAGGTAATAACCCTGAGGAAATTTTGCAAAAGGCAACATGCTAAAGGAGAGACCATAAATGAAGCAATCATCATTGGAAAATAAGAAGGTGGCTTGCATAAGCTAAAGGTTCACTCAGAAGCTCCCATGACCCACGCCATTGAGAATCCATGTGAACATTGGCATAGAAGATTAGCTCACATTAACTACAAGGTGCTACCATACATATGCAAAGCGGTCACAGGTTTACCAGAACTCAAGGTTGACCATGAAGGTGTATGCAATGGATGTGCACAAGGGAAGAACATCAAGAACCCTTTTCTGAAGAGAGACAACAAATCAAAAGGAGTCCTAGAACTCATCCATTCAGATGTGTGTGGCCCAATTCCATCGTCCTCCATTAGTGGCAAGTTCAAGGAATTCAAAGCCTTGATAGAGAATCTTTCTGAAAGAAAGATTAAGATACTCAGGTCAGATAATGGAGGAGAATATACCTCAAAAGAGTTTGTGAACTTCTGCAAAGATGTTGGGATCAAGAGGGAACTCAATACTCCCTATAATCCCCAACAAAACGGTGTAGTTGAACGAAAGAACAGAACGATAATGGAAGCTCTGAAGACTATGATCCATGATCAAGATCTTTCTATGTGCTTATGGGAAGAAGCAGCAATGGAAGCTATATATGTGTAGAACCAATTGTCCCATAGTGCACTTGGGCTCAAGACCCCGGAAGAGATGTTCACCGCAAAGAAGCCAGAGGTAAGCCATCTCAAAATATTTGGTTGCCCAGTATTTATACATATACCGAAAGAGAAAAGAAACAAGCTGGAACCCTCAAGAAAGAAGGGAAGATTTGTGGGATACTGTGAGGTCTCCAAGGCCCTCAGGATATATATACCAGGTCACCGCCACATTGAGATCATCAAGGATGTGACCTTTGAATAAGATGCAGTGCTCAAGAAATCAATAAAATGCCATCTTGAAGAGGTATATGAAGAGGAACCCATAATCCACAGAGTTGCAGAATCAACGAGGAAGGGTCCGAGAGCTGCTGAACCGGTGAGGGAAGTTGTAACTTCCCCTGATGAGGAAACTATAGAAGACCATGATATATTAGAAGTTCAAGAACCTCCTCATATGACGATCCTCCATAAAATAAAGCCATCTTGGCCTAGAGATATTATTCAAGATGGAGAGAAGTATGGTGTTCCCGAAGGAACTACGAGACAGGTGAAAAGACCAAATCCAATCTCCAGTTATACGGATTTGATGTGTGATATTCTAGAGGAGGAGCCTACCTTCTTTGAAGAAGCCATTCAGAGGAAAAAATGGGTAGATTCCATGACAGAGGAATACCAATCCATAATAAAGAATGAAGTATGGGAAATAGTTCCCAGACCGAAGAGTAAAGATGTGGTGTCCTCCAAATAGCTCTTCAAAATAAAACATGTTGTTGATGGAAGTATTGAGAACTATAAAGAAATATTTGTAGCTCATGGATTTTCTCAAAAAGAAGGCATTGACTATGAAGAGACATTCGCTCCTGTAGCCAGATACACTTCGATCATAACCATCATAGCCCTTGCAACTAAGATGAAGTGGAAGCTACACCAGATGAACATAAAGATATCTTTCCTAAATGGTGTCATCGAAGAGGAAGTGTATATAGAGCAACCTCAAGGATTTGAAGTTGAAGACAGGAAGTCTCATGTCTGCAGGTTGAAGAAAGCATTGTACAGATTGAAGCTAGCTCCTAGAGCTTGGTATGGCTGAATAGACAACTTTCTGACAAGCTTGGGCTTTACCAAGACTAAAGGAGATTTTAACCTCTACTTCAAGGTTATGAACGATGAGCGAATAATATTACCGCTATATGTGGATGACTTATTCTTAACCAGAGAAGAAAAGCTCATCATTGAATGTAAGAAGAGACTTGCCTCAGAATTTGAAATGAAAGACCTTGGCCTAATGCATTATTTCTTAGGTCTTGAGGTATGGCAGAGTCCAAAGAGGATCTTCATTAATCAAGGGAAGTATGCAGTCGAAATCCTGAAGAGATTCTACATGTTGGAATGCAAGTCCATGAATACACCCATGGAAGCGAAGTTGAAGCTGTTGGTCGACACTTCGTCGGAATTAATTGATACCACGTTGTACAGACATATTATTGGATCACTGATGTACCTGACAAACACCAGACCAGACATTTTTTTTTCTGTGAACACCTTGAGTCAGTTTCTGGTAGAACCCAGACATGTTCACCTAGTGGCTGCAAAACATGTGATGAGGTACCTTAAGGGTACAATAGATTGTGGTCTCAGCTATGACGGAGATCATGATTTCACATTGAGTGGATATACTGATGCAGATTGGGTAGGAAGTGTTTATGACAGGAAAAGCACTTCAGTATGTTGTTTCAGTTTGGGATCAGCCATGATCTCATGGCAGAGTAGGAATCAATCCAACATTGCTCTCGGCACAGTGGAAGCAGAATACATTGCTGCATGTTCTGCTAGTTGCGAAGCTATATGGCTTCGAAAATTGTTCACCGATCTATTTGACCTAGATATGGAAGCAACCACGATCCTATGTGACAACCAGAGCTACATAAAGATGACAAAGAATCTTGTATTCCATGACAGGTCGAAGCACATAGAGATCTGATATCATTACATCTGTGACATGGTGCAGAGAGGAGCCTTAAAGATCCATTACATTAGCACGAATGAACAGGTTGATGATGTGTTGACCAAGCCTCTATCTCGTGTAAAGTTTGAGAACTTTCAAGATAAGCTTGGTATAGTCCGAAAGGACCTTCCTCAAAAGGGGGAGTAGTTGTTGTGATGAGACATCTCTTGCTTCCAGCTTCAGTGTTGTGACGTAAAGCAAGAAGATGTGATGAGACTAGTACTATTCTTCTGGCTTGACAGTTGTGACGTAAATCCAGTCTAGTATCTTACTTCCAACCTGATGGTTGTGACGTAAAACTAGAAGATGTGATGAGAATAATATTGTGCTTCCAACTTGACAGCTGTGACGTAAAGCCAGTCTAGTATCTTGCTTCCAACCTGATGGTTGTGACGTAAAGAAAGAAGATGTGATCTGACTAGTACTGAGCTTCCGACTTGACAACGATGATGTAAATCCAGTCTAGTATCCTACTTCTAGCTTGATTATTGTGACGTAAAGCAGGACAAGCATCTTTCTTTCGGCTTGACAGTTGTGATGTAAAGCAAGACGATGAGATGAGACTAGCACTGTGCTTCCGGCTAGATAGTTGTGATGTAAAGCCAGTCTAGTATCCTGCTTCCAGCTTGATTGTTGTGATGTAAAGCAGAACGAGTATCTTTCTTCTAGCTTGAGTGTTGTGATGTAAAGCAAGACATTGAGATGAGACTAGTACTGTGCTTCCAGCTTGAGAAGTTGTGACATAAAGCCAGTCTAGTATCTTGCGTCCAGCTTGATTGTTGTGATGTAAAGCAAGACGAGTACTGAGCTTCCAGCCTTACAACTATGATGTAAAGTTAGTCCTGTATTATGATGATCCTGCCTCGTGTTGTGATGATGATAATGATGTATTAGTTTTATACTAATACATATTGATACAGATGATGATTGCATTCCTTTGAGAATGATGATGTTGCCGATGAAGAAAACTTCTGATGATTTATAGATACGTCAGTCAGTGTTCCAAGATGATATTGATGATGTTGTCCTCTCACCCACTTGATGTTGTTGATGATGTTGTCCTCTCTCTCGCATGATGTTGTTGAAGAATACCTTTCTTGTTAAGGGGGAGTGTTAAAATAATGTAACTGCAAAGTGTATTCTTATTATTATTTGATATATATTTTTTTGTTTGTTAATTTGTGCGGGACCTGTTGGCTACGCGATTAACCTGTGGCTTGAGAAACCGCGACTCAGGGGCATCTAAGCCGTCAAAATCACCCGGGGATCGCACCCGGCCTGAGCCACACCAACCCTTAACATGGTTGGATTTTTTGTCCCCACAGGTTTCGAACCGGTGACTTTAACATCAAAGAGTGGCTTAACAACACACTCCGTCACCGACTGTCCTACACCTCGGGGACTATTATTATTTGATATATTATTCATTGGATCAATCCCCATTGTGGATTGATCATGTTGGCTATTATATAAGGACCAAATCCCCTTTTGTGGATTGGTCATAATGTAATTGTAAAAGGAAAAATAAGAAGTCGGCCCCAGAATATATCAAGAGGCCCCGAAATATAATAAAGGTGGTTATAACCACCCAGTTTGAGAAGTCGGCCCTATCAGTGAAGAGACACTTCACATGTGCCAGATTTGTATAAATAAGGAGGCTAGCGCCTCACTTAGACACACACCTCACTTGCTCATTGAGAGATAAGTTTTGAAATTGCAGTTGGAGAAGAGAGAGAGAGAGAGAGGCGCATCTTTGGGAGAGGATCTTTTGTATTAGCTTGAGTTATCTCTTGGCATTTTATTGGCTATCTATAATAAGGAAGTTTTGTTGGGTTTTCTTCCCCTAGAGGGTTTCCCAGGATAAATGGTGTGTCTCTTGTGATTGTGTATTTCTCAGTGATCTTGTCTTATGTTGTTGTTATCTATTGAAATGCAAAGAACTATAATAATGGCTTAAACATTAACACAAATCCCCCCCCCTCCACCTCAATCCATGACCCTAACCTTTCAAACTCATTCAAAACAGATTGAAATAGAAGAAATATGTATAATCTTTTAGATATCCTCTCTTCCTCCAAGTTGGGGACAACTCTATAGGTTCCACATCTACTACTAAACCAACTTCCTTAAACTTGTGAATAAAGTGATTAGCCAAAGAGTCTTCTCATGAAACGTTCCCCCAAATTTCTTCTCTTTAAAAGGTAAAATTTAAGTCACCACCTAGAATGAGGGTTCCTTCTTTTAAAAATGTTTGGCTCAACAGTTTATCCCAAAAGGGAAGTCTATCCTCGTATAGCCCATACACATTTAGCATTGAAAAATACCTCCTTGACGCTGCAACAAAGAGGAAAACTCTTATCCTTGAATCCAGAAACATAGAATACATCAATCTGATTAATCATTTCCTCCAACCAATTAATAACCACCCAAAGCACCCAACCACATCAATAAAAAAAAAAACCCAATCCTTCCACAATTTAGAAATCTCTTCTATCAATTTTTTTCTTTCCCCAAGGTTTCTTGGATCAAAATGATAGGCATATGAATGTCCACAAGCCTAATCAAGGATAGTTTCTTAGAGGCCTTTCCCAAGCCCCTTATATTAAGGGACACTAACATGGGTTACCCTTACCTAGGGCTTTCCATACTCTAAGGGCTCCTATAAGAGTTTGTTGCTTCCCTACCATTACGTCTCTAACTGCTTTGTTTTGGGTCAAAGCGATGTACAATTTCATACCTCTTACTGAAATATTCCCATCCTTCCCCTTACCTCTCCCCAAACCCCCTTCAACCATACCATCCTCAACACACCATGTACCCTTTCTAGATCTGAAGGGGTATATAAGAGACCTAGAAATATTGTTCCTCTCTTCGGGATTAGAATAAGGTAGGACCCCATTTTCACCCAAAGTATCCTCCCCATTTGAGATGATTATACCATCCTCTGTAAGGGAGAGTCTTCAATTCCCATCAAGTACACCCACAAACTGAGATTTCCCATCCTTAGCCAAAATTCCCTTCCTTGGTTTCTTAAATGGACATTTCTTATTCCCTTCAAGCCTATAGACCAAGATTCCAAAAGTGTACTATTTTTAGAAATTCCTAAATCATCTTCCGAAGAGGAAAACGACTTGTTAGAATGATCAGTTTCTTGTGATAGCTCCGCACTCAATTCCACTCACTCCTGAAGTGATGTCCCTATATTTACCTTTAGAAGATCCTCTAGTGTGCACTTGAACTCCTTGACTTCCACCACTTTCTCACCAGTTAACAATACATATGGGCCTCCTTCTTCACCTCCAAGTGCAAGTATTACTACAACTTCTTTTGGCCTCATTTGATGGTCATGGATATGATACCCCTCAACTTCCTTTTTAGGATGTGCCTCTTTCTTGTCCACCAATCCCCCAACACCACTATATTTCCTTCTCCATGAAATTTCAACAAGCAATCCTTTACCAAGTGGCCATATGCATGACATCTGGAGTAGCGGAACATAATTCCAACATAATCTAGACTCTAGGTGTAAATACAACTACCCACCTCTATTTTGTTCGCCTTTTATCAACCATTTTTCACATCTAACTCCACCAAAATACATGCAACCAAATGGAATGTGGACTGTGTAAAATAATCATCCACCTCCACAAAATTTCCAAGCTAGTTTATGATAGCCTTGAGAGCTTTGACAATTCATTACTAAAATTCTAGACCAAACAACTTGACACACATTGGGTGTTTAGTAACCCATTTGACTTTGTGATCAAACTCTAGTGTCCATTTCTTTAACAATAAGTATGCAGAACCCCAAAATCACTTACCTTGAGCAATAATGCTTACATATTCCTTCAATCTAAAATGGAAGGAAATCCATCCCTTGACCAACATGTCAAAGGTCAACAAATAGCCTGACAACATATTCCAATGGCTTTTAACCTAGCTAGAAAAATTCTTCTCTGAAATAAACCTATTGTAAAAAAATCCATTTAGGGTTTTATTTGAAAACTCTACTACCTAGGCCATAGTAACATCCTCACCTAGCACCAACTTAGAGTTAACCATTTATGGCTTAACACATTCCCAAAGCTTCTTTACCTCTTTAACTAGCAAGATTTTACAATTCAGTCCAATTACAACCTCTACTTCTTCAATAGTGTCTTTTCACACCTATGAACTCTTTTATACCTCCATTATCAACCAAAAAACAATGGTTGTAACCATGAAAGCTTCATGACTTTATTGAACATCAAAATTTCTAGAGTAAAAACAATGAAAACAAGGTCATCAAGGTATTTCCTCCCACTAACTCATTGTTAGGGAGTGGCAACTGAGGACAATTACTATGACTGAGAACAATTATTGATGCTTAATGAGGTGTTAGTTCCAACTTTCCTTTTTGTCCTTCCATCCACTATCAAGCCCTTGGGATTGATGACAACATGTGTCCTTATGAAAAATTTTCCGTATCCACTGAGGACACCCACCCTTGCAATTGTCCCAAAGTTTGAGAAGATAGGCTCAACCTCAAAGATGATTGCTCCCTTAAGGATGAGACCATACCCATACTAAAAAAAATCCTTCTAGGAAGCCCTTTAAGCCTCCATTGAAGAAGATCAATAAGGCTTCCATGGAATCTCATGGGTAGTCTACAAGCTCTTCCTCGACTCCAAGATTAAATCCATGAATTCTCATATATTTATTACTACTATAATAATTTTATATAATAACTTTATATATAAAATTTATTTTTGGCGAGTGTTGGTTTGACAGATAAAGACACCCTTTCACAGATTTCAAAAGAGGCAAGGAATTTTCCTCAACCAGCCTGTGCCTCTCTTGTTTCTCATAGGCTGACGTCTCCTCTAGAAATATCTCCTTCTCCCTCTTAAACCTCACCAACGTCAGATCTCACTCTACCTTCTGCCCCCCCTCCCTCTTCGCCTGCTAACCTTCTTGATTCTTCTACCATCCTTCCGGGTTTTTCAGGAATTTGTGGAAACTGACACCACTTTAAACAAGGTTCTCGATTCCCTTCTGTCTTACCTGCGGGACCACTCCTCCACTATCCCTCTGTCAACATATTTGGGAAATTATTTGTATAAAAAACAGCCTCTAGATGGCTCTACTAGCATGTCTCGTCCGAATGTATCAGACACAGGGAAAGATTTTTCTTGGTCACAAGGTTTGGGGATAGAATACTCACCCATTAAAACCTGTAGTGTCAGGAAGAAGGTCACTCCCTCTTCTGCACAACAACCTGATTCTACTTCAACTTCCACAAACGTTGGGGCACTTAGAGCAGTGAAGGCCCTTGCAAGGGATAGATAATGATCATTATTTCCCTCAACCTTCGAGGGGTGGGTGCCCCCCTTAAAACTGCCTCTATGAGATGCCTCTTGAACAAGACTCACACGGACATCATATTATTTCAAGAAACCTTGGTTCCTGAACAAAAAGTGATTTCATACATGCGTGGCCTCCAACCATATTGGGTTGTATGTGCGTTAAACGTTGTTGGGAATTCGGGAGGGCTCATGGTTGCTTGGGACCCTGCAAGCTTTAATCTGGTCCCTTATCTATCCGTTGGTGGCTTATTATTGACAGGTCAAAGCATTGAAAATAAGAGCGAGCTTCTTATTCTAAATACATATGGTCCTTGCGTGGAGCACAGGGTCTTCTGGAAAGCAGTAGAGGAAAGAAGAATTTTGTTGCATGAAACTTTAATTCTAGCTAGAGATTTGAATTTCACAGTGTCCCCTAGTGAAATTTGGGGAGGGTCGTCATTGTTGGGTCCACTATTTGAATATTTAAAAACTTTTTTTCAAAACAATCACATGGTCGAGGTGAAACCGGACAATATCGTCCCTACATGGAGAAATCGCTGCCAAGGATCCAACTCTATAGCTAAGCGGTTAGACAGGTTCTATGTATCGGAAGAGCTTCTCACAAAAGTTGGTATTCACCGTTCTTGGGTGGAATACACATTTATATCCAATCATGCACTTATTCTTTTGCAGTTAGAGATCAGAGAAAGTTTTAAACCCTATCCTTTTAATCTCAACCCACATTGGCTCACGGATAAAGGATATATCTCTCTTGTACATGAGACCTGGTCGGATCCTCGGTTTCTTTCTGAAGGTGGAAAACAACATAGAATTTTCTGGAAATTAAAAGAGTTAAAATATATAACCAACCTTTGGATTAGTGAAAAGAACAAGATTAATTTGTTGAAAATGGAACAGTTGGAATCTGATATTAATGAGATATTATTTCAACGGGTCAACGGTGATCTAACTGCAGATAAGGAAAAGTTATTAATTGGCTTGGAACAATAACGCAATAACCTTTTAAAACCAAAAGAAGATTTATGGAGGCAGCGCAACAGAGCTATATGGGTAAAGGGTGGCGACCAAAACACGAATTTTTTTCACCGTTTCGCCAGCTTTAGGAGAAATAGGAAACACATATGGGAAATTGTGGACTCATCTGAGCAACAACATACAGGCCAGGAGAAGATAAAAGCAGAGGCCGTGAGGTATTTTGACAATTTCTTCAAAGAACAGGGACAACAATTATCTGTGCAACGATGCAAACAGGTTGGACTCTTTCCTCATATGGTTACAGAGGTAGATTCAAACTCTGTAGCCAATCCGATCAATTTAGAAGAGTTAAAGAAAGTGCTTCTTTCTTTTAAGAAATATAAGAGCCCAGTCCCGATGGATGGACCGTGGAGTTCTTCATCGCTTTTTTTGACCTTGTGGGGAACGATCTGTTGGATATGGTGGAGGAATCCTATAATACCCCAAGGACGAGCCCCAGTTATAACTATGTATTGTAAACATGTTTTGTAGGCTGGTGAGCCGAGCAATTGTAAGCTGGTAAGATTATGTGCAAGTAGGCCGAAGAGCCTAGGTGTTAAAGGCTAGGAGCCTATTTTGTACATGTAATTATGCACTTTGTTAATATAAAAACATTGTTGTGTGTAGACCGATCACGAAGAAAGAGTGATGGGGGACTAAGCTTCCACAAGGTTGGGCAAGGGAGGGGGCTAAGTATGTGGGCCTAATGGCTAAGCTAGGGGGCTTACCTCTAGAGGATTAATATTTTAATATTAATTCCTGAAGACTAAGGTGGACATGATATGTTTTTTTTATCCTAAGTTCCTAGAAAGGGGACGTAGGCTAAATGGAGCGCATGCAGCTCCAGGAAGACAAGTGTCGACTTGAGCTCATGCAGTTAAAAGCTGAAGCGTCAATTGTGTTGGGGGTTCGCTGGTCATTCTGCCATCCTCCGCCTGAGTTCATTCTGTCCATTCTCCCATCCTTCGTCTGAACCCGAGACCTCCATCATCTGACCTCTACATAGCCTCACGCATCTATGAAAATAGAAACCATGAATTTGTCTTGTGTTGCTTCTTGTGAGGCCCGATGCAATTGTAGTCGCCTGAGTCGTGTTGTGACTTAGCGTTAGGTTGTTTCCTTTTGGGTGTCCATAACCATTTTTCCCTGTTGTTGTTGTTGTTGTCACCCGTACCCGGTTGTAGCTGAGTCGAGGACTGGTTGAAGAGGCAGGTTGTTAGGCCTGTGAGCAACTCTCTCAGGTGAGAGAGTTTGTTATGAAGTGAGTTCTCATGGAAGGGAGTCCCGTAGCAGCTACAATACTCTGAGACTTCTGGTCTATCTTGTTGCTGAAGCCTAAGGTAAGGGAGGGGTACTAGCTGATGGACTTGTATTAGTGAAGGTGTGTCCTCCTGGGTTGGAGCAGACATGTGGGGAATGAGGGGTCTGTGGGTTGTGGGCGTAAGTGGCTCCTGGGATAAAAGATCCTTCCTGTTACTTTGTGCAACTTCCTTGTTGTCCTTGCCAAGCCTAGAATTCCCTTGTCCGATGGAGTTTAGTCCCAACTCGGGGGTGACCTACTGCTGAGAGTGATGAGCAGCGCGGTCTAAGGCTAGGAGGTTCGTGGAAGTTCTGCACGCAGTTGGTGGATTTACTCCAACTAAAAGATAGGTATCATTGATGTGCTTAATTATGTATTTTATGCATGTTTTGTGATGCTTGAATGTTATCATGTATTCCATTGCGCATATGAATTATGGTTAGTTCCATTGATTTTGAACTGGTAGTTGTAATTATGTGTTTATCGTGATTAAGTGTTTTAAATTCATTAAAATGCATATATATATCATATAAGTGTATATTCTGCGTGGTAGCATTACCCGATCTCTGGAGGGTCGGGGATGTTACAATATGGTATCAGAGTAAGGTTTCAACATTGAGCCTGGATGGGCCATGTTAGTGGAAGTTGAAGCAAGAGTTTCAGAAGGAGTTGTTGTCGAAATGGACAAAACTCAAGTTCTGACCCAAGGTTTCAACAGAGAGCTTGGATGGGTTGGGTAAGTGGTCATTGGACTCAAGGTTCAAGTGAAATTGTGTCTGGAGGAACCAATTTCGAACCTCAGAACGTTCTTGAGTGCCAAGAGGTTACCTTGGTCGTGTTAAGAATCTCAAGAGGAGTAGCGGTATCGTAAAACCACGACATAAGTGGTGTTGGACCGCAGAGTAATGTGAACTGTAGGATCTGCTCGAAAGAGAAGGGAAAACCCTTACGATCGTCAGATCTGGAGAGGGTGTAGAAGGGTTAACCTGGAAGCCTTTCAGACTTCACGACTTTGGTGAAGTTGATGTAAAATAAGAGAAATCCCAAAGCCCGAAGCTTCAAAGCCCCGAAGTGGATCTACACCGTAGATCTGGGAGAAGAGCTTGACCATTGGATCAACCAATGTCGAAAGGTCAAACGCAGTGGTGAAGGGAGAAAGCTTCAGAAGCTCCAAAGTCCAGAGTTAATCTAAACAGTCCGTTAAGAGGGACACGTGTCAACAGATCTGAGACTTCAAAGAAAGTCACTTTGGAGGATTTCAAGTGTGGAGTGTGACAAACTCCCGAAGTCCGAAGTAGATCGCAACTGTCCGTTGCGAAGGACACGGGTCAAGAGACCATGTACTTTGGGTGGAAGCACTTCGTGAGGAGGCAAGTGTTGTGAGTTTGAAACTCCCGAAGCCCGAAGTACCGAAGTCACTCATAGTCGTTGAACATGAAGGAGGACACGTGTCGGTAGATCGTGAACTCCGGTGGAAAGCACTCCAGGAAAAAGCGAGCGTAGAGGAGTTGAAACACCCAAAGTCTAAAGCTCCAAAGCCCGAAGAGCCGAAGTGGTGAGTCATGATGACGTCACTTGGAGGTGACGTGGACACATGGGTTGTGTGCCAAGTGTAAGTGGATTTTGAACCATGGAAGATTGAAATGGAATTTGGAACGCGACGCGTGTCACCCATTTGAATGGGCCACGTATTAGCCACTAGTATTCTGCCATGTGGCTTTCCGTATGAGCAGGGCTAGTGTGGTTGAGTTTATGTAACGTAGTTAAAGGTCGGAGGACCCACACTAGCATTGATCATGATACATCTAGATCGACGGCCATGAGGAATTGCAGGGACCCAATTCGCACGGAAGTTAATTATTCAAGGCGATCCCACAATCCAAACCGCGGTTTCACTGAGGGGTTACATGTCAGCGTCAGAAGAATTGCAGGATGAAAGGTGGGTTACTCCAAACCACCGTTGCATGCCCTCGCAATTGGAAAACGTTAAGTGATGTGATGTAATGACGTCACCAAAGGTGATTTGGAATGTTCATAGATTAATAGTTCAAATGTGTGGATGCGAGATACTCCGAAGATTCGAAGTCTCGAAGACCCAAAGACCTAGAAGTCAAACACCTGAGGTTCCATAGTAAGTGTTAGTCGTCGGATTCTGAGTAGACGTGGACGGCTGATCTGCCCTACGTCATGAGTTAAGTAATCTGGAACTCCGAGATATTTTTGTGTGGTGCTTTGAAATCTTCTGAAGCCAAAGGCCTGAGTAAGCACCTAGTGATCTAGTGCTTGGTCATGGCCCGTGATCACATGGATTGGGGACTGAGAGAAAGGGGCTAGTGCTCGAAAATTATTACAAAGCAGAGAAGAGCTCGGAAAGAAAATGAAATCTGAACGTTTTCTTAAATCGGATTAGTTTATGAATGTTGTGGGATTTGTTAAGGAATGATGGCCTGAAAATTTTTGGTTGATTGCACGTTGTGTTTGCAGAGTTAAATGAGTGTTAGAAAAAAATCAAATTTTCACAGAGCGCTTAGGAGACACTCATAGAGATAATAAAAAAGTAGTTTTTCCTGCATATAGTGTGTTTATGTATTTGTGTTCATTATTATGTTGTTATATGTTGTTCATGGTTTGAATGCATAAACTGGTGAAGTATTGAATACATTTCAATTGTTTCTCTTCTTTGAGTTTTCGAGTGAACATTGTCCGCAAGGAGTGGATTAACAGAGGTAAGTTAACCTTGAAGAATATCAGTAGAGATACCGTTGAACCTTCATCAACAGAAGTGCAAGGAGTGCATAGGGAGAACTTTGTGTTGAGTTCAGAGAGAGATAGAGTCACTAAGAACTCTATAGGGCTCTGCCAAGCGGTCATCGAGTGAGTGCAAGTGTACACAAAGAGAAATATTTTTCGAGTTCAGGGAGAAGAGTATCAGAGGAAGATACTCACATAGCTATTGAACGCTCTGTAGAAAATGCTCAGCAAGGTGTGCTTTGAGAAAAAGGTTGCTAGGAGGGCACAAAGTTTTCCTTTGAAAGGATATAGAAGGGTTGAGACCCTTAGGACACTGAGTAAATCGAAAAGCTCAGAAGAGATAATGCAAGGAGTGCGTGGGAGACAAACTCATTCTAAGTTCTAAAGATCAAAAGAGATAAAGCTTACGAGAGCGAATACGAGATCCAGGAGGAAGACTCGCAGGAGAAAGGTCAAAGGCCGAAGCCTTTGAACACTAACAAAATATTCTAGGGCGGAAGAAGTCAAAATCTCAGGAGGAGGAGCAACAATAGTCGTCAGATCGGTTGTGGGGAGGGGCCTGGACCGTTGGATCAACGTCCAACAGAACAAAGGAAGCGCAAAGGAGAGGAACGAATCCCATCTGTTGGGTCTGAGTGCGAAGGACCAACAACCATTGGATCCGAAGGTAAGCACATGAGACTTAACCCTTACGTGCACAGGATAAGTGGACTTGTCAAAGTCCCAAAGTCCTGAAGTGATTTGGGACCGTCCATCATCAAGGAGGATAGGTGACGTAAGATCCACAACTTCAAAATTTTGTGGACAAGGAGGAGGAGAAAAATCTGAAGTAAATCTTCGTCGTTGATCTGAAAGTGGACGTGTGGCGCCAGATCTGGAACTCCGGGTACGAAGCACTTCGGAGGAAAGCAGAGGATGAAAGCATCGAAGTCCTGAAGGAGATCGCGATCGTTGATCGAGGAGGAGGTCGAAGGATCGTTGATTTGGTCTTGGTTGGAAAGAGTCGAAGTCCCAAAGAGAATTAGGGTCATTGATTTGGAGAGGACGCGTGGCAAAAGATCTGTCACTCTGGGGAAATTCACTCCGGAGATTTGTGTGTGTGGAGACGTGAGAACTCCCGAAGGCTGGAGAGCCGGAGTTCATCAGAACCTTCCGATTGTTGAGGACATGTGTCAATATATCTTCCACTCGAGAATATTGTCATACGTGGAAAAGCATATAGTTGAGAGTTGAAACTCCTGAGGGTCAGAGAGCCGGAATCGATCGTAGTCGTTGATTTGGAAGGGAGCTATGTGTCGACAGATTGTGTAGATATGGGATCGCGTGTGGAAGGAGGAAAGAAGGTAGAAAAGGGAGGATATATAACAGTCGTTGATCACAAATCATTGCCAAGGAATTGGAGGTCGATGAACGAGTTGGATTGCGGGGCCAGAACTTGCTCGGATGTTAAAAATCTGAGAGCGGGCCACAATTTATACCACGATTTTAACAAGTGATGCATGGCAGCTGGAGGTGAATTTTTGGGTGAAAAGTGGGTTGGCCTAAAACCACTCTTGCCCACGCTCGCAATCAAAGTTTCCATGAGATCATAGCCCAAGGTCATATGAAGGAAAGGGCTAATGAAAAGGGGATAGCGCCTGAAACTTGGAGTTTTGGAAACGAGTAGGAATAGCCCATGGGTCTGACAGGACTTGCGCCTAAAGGAGAAAAGGGGGCCTGTGTATAATTGTTTTGGGTTCAATCACCAGCCTAAAGAGTCAATTCGACTCAAAATATTGAAAGATCATTTGATCGGGAGGTCAGCAGACCCCACTGAGGTAGGGGCACTGCGTTGAAAGTGCTCAGGAAAGAAATAGTCATGTACAGTGACTACAATGAGAGAACAAGAAGATTCAGGAATCCAAGAAGAATTGTAGACTTCTAGGATCAACAAGGAAAATTTTTATAGGGAGAAAGAAGTTGTTGCAATTTCTGTGGCAGCAAGTCTGTTACGACTTGTTGATTCAGTCAGAGGAAAGAGTGCTTACATGTTTGCAAGTGTTGTTGGTGATGTTGTTGCATAAGGAGGGAAGCAACAGAGAGTTGAAGTGTTGGTTACAAGTTTGATAAAAGAAGCATGAAATATTCTACTGCCATCAGACATTTAGGTAGTATAAAATTTATTAATGGCAGTCATGCAAGAATGAGTTTTTTATTACTCTTTTTGCATAATTGTTGAAAGGAAATTTAGGTAAGAATTTCCTCAACCAGAGTTATTTTATAAAATCACATGATTATATTATTGAATGCATACCACTGGATGTGGTAAAGACTAGAGGCCTGTATTAATTCAAATCTTTTAGCTTCTGAATGCACACACTGACATAGTAGAATGTCATGCTAATTTGGTTATGGGGTAATAACCAAAGAATTAAAAGATAAGAACTTGTTATAGGAATGAATGCCAGTAAGCTAGTCATGTATGAGACCAGGACATGGTTGGATATGGAAAGGTTATGATCCACACAGGTACTAAAAGCTTCATACCTTTAAATAAAACTTGGAATGTAACCTTTTTGCTAACACTAATGAACACCACAGATTATAATCTTGGTGTAGTGTTCGGTGTGAAAAGGAAGGCATCCAATTAATTGGGAAGACAGTAGGAAGTGTGTGGAGAATGTGTCAACACATTGGCCCGAATTCCAACTTATGGATGGTGAGATACATGACTGAGATAAAGAGCATTATGTAATCCAATGCAAGGTGCACTGATTAATTATGCATTGAGAATTGCACTCATGCATAATAAGTGACAGAATTTTATACTAAATGCAATGATTGAGTGTTTTGTCAGTACATGCATATATATTATTGCATGGAAATAATTGTTACTAACAACTGAAATGTTGTTAACTCATGAAGTTGAGAACATTTCAGGGAGGTGTTAGACATTGCAACAGGAAAGTTGCAAGTCAAGTAGTCACATGAGCATTGACTACAGGAAATTTTCTTGTTCAGAAAAAGAAGTAATGAACTTTCAGATATTACTGTGAACATGCATATGCATAGAATGATGAGTTGTTCTAGTTTATTAATTGTTGGGTAATTGTGATTGAATTTCTAGGTGCAAAAAATTCTAAGATCACTACATAAGATTTTGTACATATTGCAATTGAATTATGATGCACAGAAAATACTGACAATTGTTGGCAGTATGAAAAATGAAGCCTTGCATGAAAATGGTATGCAGTTTGGTGCTTGTGGAAAACCACAAGGAAGGTTGCATTCCTAATATGGCAACAACCAAGAAGAATTATGAAATGGAATTTCATGTTTTGGGTAAAAAGTTGAATTCCTTTTTGAACTAAGTTGGAGTTCCTAAATGAATTGTTTTATGTTCTCTCATGATAACTGCATGTGGGTGATGCAAATGATATGATGTTGATAAAATTTAGAATGTTGACTACAAAGAGTAGCTCGGGGAAGATGTCGATTGGAGACCTCTAAGGGAAATTGGAACTCCTCGAGCCATAGTGCTCTAAGACTTCTGGTCTGGTCTGTTGCTGAAGCCCAAGGAAAGGGAGGTGTAATAGCCGATGGACTGTGTGATATTGAAGTTGCACACTCCTGGGGTGGGATAGTCATGTGGGGAAGAGAGACCGTTGGTTGGAATGTTGCTGGGGTTTGGTACCTTGGCCTAGACCATGTTGATATGGAAGTCTTCTCAATCAAAAGATAAGTATCAATTCTCTATTCATTGTATGCTATGTATCTCGTAATTCATATACAAGTTACAATGTTATTAGAATTGACTATATATATATTTCATGTATGTTCTAATGTTTCTTATGAATGAATAGGTGTACAAGCAGAGTTTTTACGTCTGTGGAGTCATAGCACTACTGAGAGTTTATCAATGGATGGAACATCGTGGATCTACAACCATTCGGTGCTTTCAATGAGGTTTAATTGAAGCATGTAACAAGGAACAATAAGTTGAATGCTTTCCTGAAGAAACTCTATGGAATAGAGCAATTGAGTTTCAGTTGCAGTATGGATACCATAATTGGTACTTGAAAGTAAAGCTGGATAATGGGCTTCCAATAGTTGAAGCTTGGAGCTTTTGAAGAATTCTTGAATTATATATGTGTAAGTAAGTTGCACTGAGGACAGTGCAAAACTAAGAGGAGTGGATTGTAATACCCCAAGGACGAGCCCCATATATATCTATGTATTGTAAACATATTTTGTAGGCTGGTGAGCCGAGAAATTGTAAGCTGGTAAGCTTATGTGCAAGTAGGCCGGAGAGCCTAGGTGTTAAAGGCCATGAGCCTATTTTGTACATGTAATTATGCACTTTGTTAATATAAAAACATCGTTGCATGTAGATCGACCACAAAGAAAGAATGATGGGGGACTAAGCTTCCACAAGGTTGGGCAAGGGAGGGGGCTAAGTATGTGGGCCTAGGGGCTAAGTTAGGGATCTTACCTCTAGAGGAATAATATTTTAATATTAATTCCCGAAGACTAAGGTGGACATGATATGTTTTTGTTATCCTAAGTTCTTAGAAAGGGGACGTAGGCTAAATGGAGCGCATGCAGCTCTAGGAAGACAAGTGTCAACCTAGGCTCATGCAGTTAAAAGCTTAAGCGTCAGCTATGTTGGGGGTTCGTTGGTCATTCTACCATCCTCCGCCTGAGTTTGTCCTGTCCATTCTCCCATCCTCCGATTGAACTCGAGACCTTCTTTGTCTGACCTCTACATACCCTCACGCATCTCTGAAAATAGAAATCGTGAAGCCGTCCTGTGCTGCTTCCTGTGAGGCCCGACGCAATTGTAGTCGCTTGAGCCATGTTGTGACTTAGCGTTAGGTTGTTGCCTTTTGGGTGTCCATAACCGTTTTTCCCTATTATTGTTGTTTTTGTTGTTGTCACACGTACCCCGCTGTAGCTGAGTTGAGGATTGGTTGAAGAGGTAGGTTGTTAGGCCTATGAGCAACTCTCCCAGGTGATAGAGTTTGTTAAGAAGTGAGTTCTCCTGGAAGGGATTCCCGTAGCAGCTACAGTACTCTAAGACTTCTGGTCCAGCTTGTTGCTGAAGCCCAAGGTAAGGGAGGGGTACTAGCCGATCGACTTGTATTAGTGAAGGTGTATCCTCTTGGGGTGGAGTAGGCGTGTGGGGAATGAGGGTCTGTGGGTTGTGGGCGTAAGTGGCTCCTGGTATAAATGATCCTTCCTATTGCTTTATGCAACTTCCTTGTTGTCCTTGCCAAGCCTAGAATTCCCTTGCCCGGTGGAGTTTAGTCCCAGCTCGGGGTGACCTACTGCTCAGAGTGATGAGTAGCGCGGTCTAAGGCTGGGAGGTTCATGGAAGGTCTGCATGCAGTTGGTGGATTTACTCCAGGTAAAAGATAAGTATCATTGTTGTGCTTAATTATGTATTTTATGCATGTTTTGTGATGCTTGAATATTATCATGTATCTCGTTTCATATATGAATTACAGTTAGTTCCATTGATTCTGAACTGGTAGCTGCAATTATGTGTTTATAGTGATTAAGTGTTTTAAATTCATTAAAATGCATATATATATCATATAAGTGTATATTCTGTGTGGTAGCATTACCCGATCTCTGGAGGGCCGGGGATGTTACAAATCTAGAATAAAGGGATAGATTATTAGCGCGATCAACTCTACTTTCATTGCGCTCGTTCCAAAATCTAACAAATCGTCCACCTTCAATGACTACAAGCCCATATCTATTTGCAATCTTGTTTATAAATTAATTTAAAAAATAATCGCAAACCGTATCAAACCCATCCTTTCCAGTTTCATCTCTACAGAACAACTCGGGTTTCTCAAAGGTCGATAGATATAGGACGCCATCGGTATTGCACACGAATGTCTGCATAGCATCAAAAAGAAAAAATACAAATCTATAATCCTAAAACTAGACTTACAAAAGGCCTATGACTGTGTTAATTGGGATACTATGAGGCTGATTTTGATACAGACAGGTTTCAATAGTCATGTTTCCAACTGGATGAGTTGTATTACCTCTTCTTCTTTTGTAGTCTTGGTGAACGGGGAACTAACTGATTTGTTCAGGAGCGACATGGGCCTACGTCAAGGCTGTCGTTTGTCTCCGTTATTATTCATCCTTTTGTTAGAAGGTCTTAGTTTACTCCTAAAAGATAGTAAGGCAATAGGGAAGATCACAGGTATAAAAGTGTCGAGGATGATGAGGATTATTCACATCTTTTTTGTGGATGATATTTTGATTATGACAAACGCTTCTTTAAATGAGTGGATAGAAATTGAAGAGATCATCAATTTTTTCTACATAGCTTCGGGTTTAAAGGTAAATGTTCAAAAGTCTAGCGCTTTTTTTGTCGGATTAACTGAATCCGAACTTGCTCCGTTTCGAGATATTCTTCCATATAGTTTTTCCTCTTTACACACAGGTTTCAGATATCTCGGTTTCCATATGTCGACTAGGCCCCATAGAAATTCAGACTGGGACTGGATTTTGTCTAAACTGGAAAATAAATTGATTTGTGGTGTAACAGGTGGCTGTCCCTGGGTGGCCGCTTCATTTTAGTTAAATCGACTCCGGAAAGCTTACCAGTGTACTGGTTGTCTTTAGTTGTTATCCATTGTATTTAGCCGTCATCCCTTGTTCTGTGTTAAATAAGATCAAGAGTCTCATGTAGAATTTCCTCTGGAGAGGGAATAACAACGTTCCTCACCTACACTTGTGCAATTGGATGTCATTGGCTAAACCAAAGAGCCATGGAGGTTGGGGCTTCTGGAGCATCTCTCTTTTCAACATTTCCCTAGCTGCTAATACACTTTGGAGGGTTCTTATGGGCCTGGGTATATGGCATGATGTTATAAAGGACAAGTACCTCTGCCCCCACATGGTTATAAATTGGCTTAGATCCCCCATCTTTATTACATCATCAGTTTCCAAGATATGGGGCTGTCTTTTAAAATCTATTCACTTGATTACCCATTGGCTTAGCTGGCTTCCGGGGATTGGACATCTTGTGACAATTGGAATTGATAAAATTATGGGGCTGGAGAACAGATCCTTCCTTTCTCTGGAATTGATTATAGTCTTAAATCAAAAGAAGATCTACACTCTCTCAGATGCTTGGAATAGGGAGGTTGGTTTCAGACTCTCGCCTACATGGTTTAGTTATTCAGAGTTGCACCTATCTGGGCCAATGGAAAGAGAATGGGAATGTTTCAGGATTTCTCTTAATAGAGCCAAAGTCTTCATTGGAAACAAAAATGACAGTCTGATGTGGACGGGAGGAGATCACTCTAGTAAAATAACAACAAAAAATGTTTATTTGGCTTTATATAATACACAGGACAATGACGTCATTTCAGGTTGGAGGCGTGGTCTTTGGAAATGGCCAATACAACAAAAGATCAAATTATTTACGTGGTTGGCCATCGAGGGGAAGATCCACACTTGGGAGACACTCCAACGGAAAGGTTGGGCAGGTCCGAGTCGTTGTACTCTTTGTAATTCATCTACAAAAGACATAAAACATATTTTTATCTCTTGTCATTTCACCTCCTCCATTTGGCAGAGATTAAAAACAATTCTACTCCTTAAGGATATATGGAAGGGCTCTTCCCTGTCGGATTGCTATAATCTGTGGGTTTCAGAAAATTCAAGCATCCCCTACCTTCCGACGCTCACCTGTTGGGTTATATGGTTGGAGAGAAACACAACTCTTTTTTAGGCTTCTACTCCTTTTGTCAGTCAGGTGATTATAAAAATTACGAGCGCTCTTCAATGGAAATATGACATTCAAAAACTGCTACAAACTCATCCCTGTGACTTCACTCCTCGCGAAGGTTTCGCCTTTGGATGTTTTGATGGTGCGACCAACTCAGATGGAACTTTTTGTGGAGCAAGTGGTTTTCTAAAAACACAAGGCCCCATTGTTACAAAATGGCTTTTAAACTTTGGACATGGCACTAATTCAAAAGCGGAGCTCTTGGGTGTTTAGGCGTCTTTGACTATGGCACTTCACCTTTCTTATACAAACTTGCAGCTCCTTGGAGATTCAAAGGTGGTTATAGACTGGTTAAACAAGAAAGGCAGACTGCAAGCTTGCGCCATTGAAGGTTGGAAAGAGAAAGCTCTGGGCCTTATCAATTTTTTTCAGGATGTTAGTTTTCACCACATCTACAGGGCACACAACAATGAGGCGAGCCTTCTCTCAAAGAAGTCCATTATGGAACCCGAAGGCGGGATCATTTTTTACAATGTGGAAAATGACATTGAGGGTCAGAGAGATTACATCTAAATCTATTAACAATGCGTTTTTCTATCAAATTTTTGCTAATTTATTTTTCGAGTTCTTATTATGTATCTGAACCTTTAATCCATTGAAAATGTAATCTTTTTGTTTTTTTTATATGCTTCTCAAAGTTATATGCTGATATTTTGGATTTTGAATCAATATTATGGATTGGACCGTTAATGAGTCCAAAAGGGTTGTAATTAATTATATTTACTAAAGGAATTTTCTTTTTAGAAAACTTTATATATATAATGTGTCAAATATGTGTATATATACTTGACACACACCTCTCTATCTATCTCTATATATATAAAACTTAAGTATTCCCATGATTATTTAACTAACTAAATACCTAAGGTGTTTTTCAAAAAATAACAAAGTTATGGTTACTCTTGTATGCTACGAGGATTAAAATTATATATAATTTACCTTCTTTCCACGCCATATAGAAACGTGGATACCTAACAAAAGTGTGATATTTTCCAACTTGGTTTTGGGAAAGAAATGATTGACAACTTGTGGAATGCCAAGGATCACTTGGGTCAACAAGGTGCGTTGACTCTCTTATATCTCCGCCATCAAATACCAACTCCTCCATTGTTCTAACTCTTTATTTACGGAGTCAAAAATCAGCCTGGGGACGTTTCGTCCAAGAAGCGAGTTATGTGAGGTGTGTAACTATGGTTGGGGCTATGATGTATAGTTGCGACCAAGCCTTAAAATTTGAAATTTTGTGTACATTATGTGGTTAAATAAGTGATTGGAAAATTTAATATATATATATTTTTGTTATGGAGATTAATAAAAATTATTTAATGTAAAAAATCATAATTAATTGGATTTAATTGAATGAGTTGTGAGATTGAAAGTTACATTCTTTCATTAGCTTTTCACTCTTACAAAGTGATATTTCAATTCTTAGAAAGTGATATATTGGGTTTTTACAAAGTGATAATCCATTTCTTAGAAAATGATATATTGAGTTTTTAATGAATGTATTGTTAATTTGTTATAATAATCTTAAATTTTATATTAATAAATTTTTAATTTTTTTTCTTCGTAAAATCAAATTTATTTTTATATTAAGATAAATAATATATATATTTTAAATAAATTAGTGTAGATGTAGTGAACAAATTTTAAGAAACAATTTTTTTAGAGTATAAAATTTGAGGAAATGTTTGTATCTTTGAAGATTTGATGTCTCTCAATACATGAAAGTTAAGATGGATTTACTCTTTCTCTCTATATATATTTTAAATTTGGTCCATATATAAAAGATTTATATTTTTGGGGATTGCTTGTATATATATGTGTCACTTGTCAATTCTATGTTGAGCACAAAAAGAATTGCACATCTCCCTCATACTCAACCCACCATTCAAATGTTTTAATCAAAATGCCACATGCTAACTTCATAATATTAAGCATTGAATGAATTACCCATCTCCATCATTTTGGAAAGTAGAAAACATCTATCAACAAAACAAGAAATTTTTTACTTTTAGGTATTTGATACCTTTCTCTCTATATAGAGTTATCCTCCCTCATACTGAACTGTAGAAGGGGTCTTTTTGCTTAAAAATAAAATTTCTGCTTTGAAATAAGTTTATATGTGTGTTGCAAGTAGAAGATAAAAAACACTTTCTCTTGGATTGTCCTGCCAATACCCATATTATATCCCAATTTAAAAATATATGTCACATTACCCACCTTTCTAACCTCCCAATATCAAAACTATGGTGATCTTGGAATGCTTCTCTCAATACTTTTTGAGCATACAAATACAATTTTAAAGAAATTGAAGTAATCTCTCACCGGTCCCATAGACCAATTGATCTTAGTGGGCTTTCATCATCATCATTATCATCATCATTACCATCAACCCAATCAATAAAATTTATGTTTTGAAATATATATATATATATATATATATATATATATATATATATATATATATATATATATATATATATATATATATATATATATATATTTTT